>CM040186.1:26591525-26651525 GCA_022606455.1 Callitettix versicolor
TATTTCTGTCTCTCTTTGACGTTAAAACAAAAGACGTGACGTCAGAACAGAATCAGAAAGAGTAGAACAAAGGGCGATGCATGCGCAAAACAGAAAAAATCCAAATAAAACAGAACCGTTGCAGCGGAAGTGAAAATCTTTGGGGAAATTATAACTTGATATAGCGAAACTTTGGGCACGCGCCAGTTGGGATTTCAAAGTTGAAATGGGGAATATTTAAAACTGGGCAGATTTGGTTATCTGAACCTAGGGGAGGTCCCACGTGATATTTACTGTGATCACGCCAGAATATATATTAGTTTATTTTTTTCGAACAAAATAATTTTTAATAAAATATAGAACAACATATCGGTCTGTGCATATATCGAATTTATATAAACTTTTTAGCGAATTTGTATTGGAAAAATAACTATTAAAGCAGCCATCATGGTAAGACCCCAAGCCAAGGACTTTAAAATGAACACGTGTAATCAACACTTATAGATCACTTATTGAGGGTGTCGTTAATAATATATATATATATATATATATATATATATATATATATATATATATATATATATATATATATATATGTGTGTGTGTGTGTGTGTGTGTGTGTGTGTGTGTGTGTGTGTGTGTGTGTGTGTGTGTGTGTGTGTGTGTGTGTGTGTGTGTGTGTGTGTGTGTGTGTGTGTGTGTGTGTGTGTGTGTGTGTGTGTAGAATAGTATTCTGACTACTAGATACAAGGAATTCCATATTAAATTCTTCATCCCCTAAAGGAACTGTGCTGTTATGCCTTCAAAGCTGAAATTTAGCGTGTTGATACTGTTAACATACTTGTAGAAATTTCTAAATTGAATTTACAAACAGTTTTTTTAAACAACTATCGAGTTCAAATCCTTAGATAAAACACAAAATGTTTTTATTTATTGCACGATTTTAATAAAACTCAAAATTATACTAGCTGTTGTGTAAAAAAAAACTACCGAAAAATGTGAAAAAATCTTTTTAACAATGGCCGGATCCATGATGGCGGCACATTTTGATCTAATAATTAGTGGTTGTTCAGTCAACTACTGTTTTTCCTTTATTTTTGAAAGACTTAAATAGAATGTGGTTTTTTTTTTAAAAAAAAAAAAAAAAACCGTAAGAGGCAGGAAAAACCAAGAATTGTAAGAAATTTAATTTCTGATTAACGATTTTTCGTCAAAACGTAGATCCGACCAACCGCTTAGTAGCTACAAATAGAAAACTATTAACCTTTTTGAAAAATATTTGTTAAACTTTGTGGCATTTTTTATGAAAACATCAGCGTGTGGGAAAAATTGCAAATTAGAAAGTTGTAAAAATTTTATAACCCTTTGTCTATTAGTCATCCTGTGTGGGGGGGGGGGGTGCGCGCGTGCGTGTGCGTGAGCCTGCGTGTGTGTGCTCCTCACATTCGCAATTTTTGTCCGGTATGATTTAAACTTGGCACAACAAAAATCGCTTGTAACAATAGTTTGGACAAAATGATATGCAAAACAAAGACTAAAGTGAGAAGGTGTACAATCCATTTATTTGACTTTTAGAGCTCACGAAAATGTTCCGTTTTAAAATACGTCATATATTTTCAGTAACCAACATTTTATTCGAACAAGTGTATGACTGATCATATATATCAACATTCCTTTCTCTCAGTACGTACTATTCGTACAGACATAAATGAGGTATTTTTAGAAAGATTTTTTTAACCGGTTTCTGACATTGCAAAACGATTTTGCGCTAAAACTTACTGTGGAAAATTTTAACATAAAAGAAACTTTTAACTGTCATAAGGAAAACGGAATCATTGACGCGCATGCGCGGCATCACAAATCAGACAACATTTTGCATATTTTACGAAGTTAACTTATTAATCACGAGTAGACAATCCCATTACCAAAGCCACTTTCTTGAATAACGTGTTTAGAAAAATTTTAATATTTACTTAAAAGTCATTACACGTATAAGTTATGTGGCCCTACTGACATTCCCCTAACTTAGGTTTTTATGATTACAACTAAACTCAATGAACTCACAATTAATGCTCAGTTGTTTAACACCGGGAAAACTGTAGCAATACCACGGATAAACTCAACACCATCTGATCCAAGCATGCCTTTTCAATTGACTAAAAGACAGTTACCTATTAAAATTGAGTTTTCTATCACTATAAACAAGTCGCAGGGACAAACACTTTTAAAAGAAAGATTATATTTACCAAATGCCGTCTTTACTCACGGACAATTGTGTGTAGCCTTTTGAAGGGTTACTAAATCAACTAACATGTTTGTATCCATTAAAGAAAATTAAATACAAAAAGTACAAGAAGATTACGTTCTTACATCAAATATCGTTTATAACGAGGCATTGTAATGTCCTGCAAAAATTACTATTAAAAAACAAATATCTGTATTGAAATGTATATAGTACAATGACTCATAAATTTGTGATTATTATTTCAAACCGATCGCTTTCGATTTATTTTATAACACGTTTTCCCTCCCTTCCAACTACCGTTCTCACCCCCCAACGACTACTTTTATTCAAAAGGCTGTGTTTACTTAAAACTTTCATAGTGCAAAATTTCGCACGGACCACCTGGTAAAAATTATTTGTATTTTAAAAAAATATAAGGTTTTCATTGAAATCCGTCAAACCGTGTCTCATGTAAAGCGGAAAAAATAGGACTTTTAACGTAACAAGCATAAAGCAAGCATTTTTGTGTGCAGAAGTTATTCAAATAGGTATTTGGCAGTTTGAAATAAATTAAAACCTTATTACAGTATGTTAACTAGTTAACAATTAATATCCCAACTATTAAAACTATTAAACTATTAATTAATTAATTTTACTATTAAACCAACTATTAAGCCAAATACTTATCCAAATATAAATACAACTATTAATTCAACTATTAATACAACTACTAATACAATTATTAATCCAACTATTAATACAACTTTTAGTCCAACTATTAGTACAACTATTTTTCCAATTATTAATTCAACTATTAATCCAACTATCATCCAACTATTATTACAACTATTAGTACAACTATTATTCCAATTATTAATTTAACTATTAGTCCAACTATTAATCCAAATATTAGTCCAACTATTAATACAACTATTAGTCCAACTATTAATCGAACTATTAGTGCAACTATTAATCCAACTATTAGTCCAACTATTAATACAACTATTAGTCTAACTATTAATCCAACTATTAGTCCAACTATTAATACAACTATTAGTCTAACTATTAATACAACTATTAGTCCAACTATTAATCCAACTATTAGTCCAACTATTAATACAACTATTAGTCCAACTATTAATCCAACTATTAGTCCAACTAATAGTACAACTATTAGTCTAACTATTAATACAACTATTAATCCAACTATTAATACAACTATTAGTCCAACTATTAATCGAACTATTAATCCAACTATTAATACAACTATTAGTCTAACTATTAATAGAACTATTAGTACAACTATTAATCCAACTATTAGTCCAACTATTAATCCAACTATTAATACAACTATTAGTCTAACTATTAATCGAACTATTAGTACAACTATTAATCCAACTATTAGTCCAACTATTAATACAACTATTAGTCCAACTATTAATCCAACTATTAGTCCAACTATTAATACAACTATTAGTCCAACTATTAATCCAACTATTAGTCCAACTATTAATACAACTATTAGTCCAACTATTAATCGAACTATTAGTGCAACTATTAATCCAACTATTATTCCAACTATTAATACAACTATTAGTCCAACTATTAATACAACTATTAGTCCAACTATTAATCCAACTATTAGTCCAACTATTAATACAACTATTAGTCTAACTATTAATCCAACTATTAGTCCAACTATTAATCCAACTATTAATACAACTATTAGTCCAACTATTAATACAACTATTAGTACAACTATTAATCCAACTATTAATACAACTATTAGTCCAACTATTAATCCAACTATTAATACAACTATTAGTACAAATATTAATACAACTATTAGTACAACTATTAATCCAACTATTAATACAACTATTAGTCCAACTATTAATCCAACTATTAATACAACTATTAGTACAAATATTAATACAACTATTAATCCAACTATTAGTACAACTATTAGTCCAACTATTAATCCAACTATTAATACAACTATTAGTACAAATATTAATACAACTATTAGTACAACTATTAATCCAACTATTAATACAACTATTAGTCTAACTATTAATCCAACTATTAGTCCAACTATTAATCCAACTATTAATACAACTATTAGTCCAACTATTAATACAACTATTAGTACAACTATTAATCCAACTATTAATACAACTATTAGTCCAACTATTAATCCAACTATTAATACAACTATTAGTACAAATATTAATACAACTATTAGTACAACTATTAATCCAACTATTAATACAACTATTAGTCCAACTATTAATCCAACTATTAATACAACTATTAGTACAAATATTAATACAACTATTAGTACAACTATTAATCCAACTATTAGTACAACTATTAGTACAACTATTAATACGACTATTAATCCAACTATTATTCCAACTATTAATACAACTATTAGTCCAACTATTAATCCAACTATTAATACAACTATTAGTCCAACTATTAATCCAACTATTAATACAACTATTAGTCCAACTATTAATCCAACTATTAATACAACTATTAGTCCAACTATTAATCCAACTATTAGTCCAACTATTAATACAACTATTAATACAACTATTAGTCCAACTATTAATCCAACTATTAATACAACTATTAGTCCAACTATTAATCCAACTATTAGTCCAACTATTAATCCAACTATTAATACAACTATTAGTCCAACTATTAATCCAACTATTAATACAACTATTAGTCCAACTATTAATCCAACTATTAATACAACTATTAGTCCAACTATTAATCCAACTATTAGTCCAACTATTAGTCCAACTATTAATCCACCTATTAATACAACTATTAGTCCAACTATTAATCCAACTATTAATACAACTATTAGTCCAACTATTAATCCAACTATTAATACAACTATTAGTCCAACTATTAATCCAACTATTAGTCCAACTATTAATCCAACTATTAATACAACTATTAGTCCAACTATTAATCCAACTATTAATACAACTATTAGTCCAACTATTAATCCAACTATTAATACAACTATTAGTCCAACTATTAATCCAACTATTAATACAACTATTAGTCCAACTATTAATCCAACTATTAATACAACTATTAGTCCAACTATTAATCCAACTATTAGTCCAACTATTAGTACAACTATTAATCCACCTATTAGTTTACTTCTGCAGTATTAATAAGTAACGTAAATTCGTTAAGCAAGACGTTTTTTTAGTTTTATTCATTCGATCTCGAGTTTACATTTTTTTTCACAAAACTTACTAGACCCGCCTAAAGATGTTTTCACTCCAAAACTAGTTGAAAAATTAAAAAAAAGGTCCTAAGATATGGGGGGAATAGAAATAAATGAAAATTCCATTGAAATCTGCCAATTAGTTTTATTTTCAGCATTGCGCACAGATATACAGACAACAAGTAAGCAGACATCAAAGTATAAAACATTTTTCTTCTCAGATAACCTAAAAACGTATAAATTGATCAAAATCATAGTTCGAATTTAATTAAGAATTATGTATACATATCTATATAATATACAAATATAAAACTTCAGTTGTAGAACAAATCCAAGTAGTAATGCTCTAGTAATTGTGATCTTTATTAATAATTTAAATATTTATAAATGTGTTTATTTGTACAATACGTGCAAATAACTGTAAATACTCTAAAACATTTTGTGCTAAATAGGTCGGGTGTGTAGTATAATGGCGTTAATTGTAATTTAAATACTTATTACTCAACTTATACACTAATTTAAAAGAAATAAATAATATTTGTAGGAACAGTTAAGTTCAGTAAAAGGATATGAACTCGCGTCTCTTAGTTTCCTAAACAAAACTAACAATGAGTGTACCAGAAACAGACAGCTCACTGGTAGACTAAATTCACCTGAAGTGCGTAATAAGTATACAGCAAGCTTGACACTTTTGTACGTGTTATTACTGAGTTTATATTTTTCCCTTATAAAAAGGCGCCTAAAGATGAAAACTATTTGGAAACTAACCTTGAAAATTATTTGAACAATTAAAAAAAATGGTCCTGAGATATGGGAAAAATAGACCTAAATACTAAATTCCATGAAATTATGTCAATTAGTTTGATCTTCAGCGTTGTACGCAGTTCACAGTGTAGAAAACATTTTGAAAACAGATAGATTGATTAGAATCATAACTTCGAATTTAATTAAGATCACAAAACTTGCGGACAGGCTACTTTTTACAGCCTAGTGAGTAAGTAATTCATTTAAACTTTATCGTTACAAAATTAAAATGTTTGAATATGCAGTTTGAATAGATTAACTAAAATACTACATTGATTAACCGTATAAGGTTTCAGGGTTTAGGTAATAACACGTTGAGCACGTTCAACTAATCGATAGGATGATTGCAACCGCATAGATGTCAGATAGTTAGGTTAGATCTCCAGTGTATTATATAGTGCATTGTTAATATTGACAAACGGTTCCGTGAATAGCCACTTCCAGTAATAGGTTACTGTTTCCTGTAACACATGTTCCAGGAACAGTTACTTAATTACTAGTCAATTACTGGTTGTAAAGCTGGTACTGTTATGTGTTAGGTCGAAATAGGATAACGCGAATTCACGTTGCACTTAAAGACTACAACCTAAAGTAGAGACAGTATTGTCTTAGACAAAATTATCAGGACGCGGTTGTAAGAGAATAAGATTTTATTCAAATTTGGCATAAAAATCTATTTTGGTAACAGCATAGACCAATTCGTAGCGCAACAAAATCCGTTTAACTGTTTAAAAATGGCGGATATTTCAGTCTTGAATAATTGCGGCACGTAATTGTATCGATAACGTGATGGAAGCGAATTTCCAAAAGTGTTTTCTTTTATCCAACCCTTTGGATTCTGATTTCACTATCGTAATCGGCATTTTAAACTTTCAAATTGTATTGAAAATACCAAATTAAATTCTTTCGAATATCGATGTAAAAGAAAATTTTTTAATTTCAAATGATTTTAAAAATGAACTATACTAATGTTTACGGTTTTCAACGTTGATTAAGACAGTGAAGTTGGATTTTCGATTTTCAAAAAATTAAAGACAAAAATGTAATGAATTTTTAAGGATTTTAAATAGTCGCCATTTTGAAACTGTCAAACAAATTTTGCTGGTTAACGAATGTACACAAGCTACTATCACGATCGATTTTTGTGCCAAGTTTGGATCAAATTCGGCCAAAATTGCGGACTTGAGCATGCCAAACACACACACACACACACATATATATATATATATATATATATATACACAAACACACGCACGCACGCACTCACGCACACATACACACACACACACACACACACACACACACACACACACACACACACACACACACACACACACACACACACACACACACACACACACACACACACACACACACACACACACACACACACACACACACACACACACACACACACACAGGCACGCCGCCGACTCCTGGTTGGGGTAGTAAGTTCTGTGCCTTTATGGAGCGCCGATTTGGAGCCAGGCTATGACGGTCGCGAGCTATGCGCCCAAGGTTAATGCGGTCCACCGCCGTGCGTTGCTGCGTGTCGTGAGTGGTTACCGAACAGTTTTCTACGACGCTGCATGAGTAGTGGCGGGCGAACTCCCAATGGATCTGATGGCTGATGAAAGAGCGAGGTTCTACTGGCGCAAGAGAAGTGCTGAGCCGCGGTATATTACAGAGGAGCTAAATCGGGCCCTGGAGACATGGCAGCAACAGTGGAACAAATCAACTGTTTGTCTATCAGAGGACGATGGACATACCAACTCATAGGTAACATCTAGGATTGGTGCAACAGGGATAATGGGAAGGTGGATTTCTATCTCACACAGATTCTCACTGGGCAAGGTTGCTTCCGAGCTTACTTGTTCCGTTTCAGGCTGTAAACAGACTCAGCTTGTCCCCTCTGTCTTCCAGCAGTGGAGGAAGATGCGGAGCATGTGTTTTTCTGGTGTCGGAGATTCGACGAGGAAAGGATGAAGTTGCAAACATATCGCGAGGCAGCATTGCACCGGAAAGTCTGATTCAGAGGCCAACTTGAGGACTATTGCGGGATTCGCTGCAGTGGTCATGAAGAGGTTGAGGGTTGAGGATCATGAAAGGAGAGCCAACGCTGTAGAAAAGTAGGCAGTTAGTCAGTCCACCTTCCCACGAAATAATGCGGCGGTTCCATGGGGGGGGTTTACAGAAGAGGAACGATTTTGGTTGTTTTTTTAGTGGGTTACAATATATCTTAACTTGAGTTTGAGCTTGAGTTTGAACTTAATTTGAGTCGTAAACTCTGGGGTTGTACGGTACCCTACCCCAGGTAGTATATAAAAGATTTGTTGGCATCACAAAACACGAACACCCACGCACGCACACATACACACGCACACACACACGCGCACGCACGCACGCACGCACACACACACACACACATTTTATCTATAAGAAGCTTTAACTTTTTACAATAAGAAAATAAATTCATTTTCCAGCTGCAAAAGCTTATATTACATACGTGTAAAGGAAAGCTATCACCCTCACTGATTCATTACTTTAACTCTGAAACCAATTAATATATTACAATACCATTCGAAAAATTGTTCTTAATATTAACTAGGTGTAATATTAATTATATCAATGTAATTAATTAATATTAGTGCTTTTGTTTAGTAGCAAAAAATATGCCTACTCTTGTAACATGGTTGCAGCCTTATTCATTAATAAATTTTAAATATTAAAACAAATTATCGTAACTACTGGAACCACCCTGTACTTATTTTAATCGTCAGACAGGATCAAAAACGAACTGATAAACCACCCTATAAACAAGGGCGTATAATGAAACGTGTCATCATCCCTTAATGTCAATTCTCACGCACCACTAACTTGGAGCAAACAACATTAACCCCATCTATTGTTTTAACGCTTATACCACACATGTACATTGTAGTTTGATAATACAGTTGTTCCCACATGCTGGGTGCACAACGCCCTACTTATACAAACAAGATTACAATTTTCTGCTATAAATCCTGGTCTGTACTGTAATATTGCAAGTATGGAAAATGTGAAAAATATAAATTTTGAGCTTTTTATGTTCCATGTTTACAGGTTTGTTTTTATACAGGGCATCTCATGGAAATCCTGAAAAATTCGGAAAATGGAGTTTAGGTCAATATGAAAAAAAAAATGTTAGGCCTACATAAAAATAGGTCCGAAATCCATTCGTTTCCTACTTACAACTAAAAATTGGATTTTGTTCACTTTTATGTGTATTTAATGAATTTTTCGACCTCTAGACCAAGAATTAACGAAGATAATTTGTTAAAAAAATTTAGGGCTAGTTAGAGAAAACAAATTTTGAATATCATTTATTTTATGGGCCAAAATATGAATCGGCAATATCACTTAAAAATGTTAAAATTTGTAAAAAAACTAGTGCTTAAAAATAGTGTTCATATAGTTACATTCTTCCACGGAAATGCTACCCAACTATTTGGGCGGAAATTTTGCAAAAAATTGTAAACTATAATAAAGATTAAGATTATATCTAGACCTTTCCAGTTTTGTAAGCAATATTTACTTGCCAGCATAAAACACCGTAAGGTAACTAAAAAAAATGCCAGGGAAAGTTTAAGGGTTTTATGCTTTTAAATTAGATTACAATACATTTGTTTTATTGATTGTACATAAACATTGATTAATGCCACATTGATACATTGGGTTAGTTATCACTGAAAAAGTAGTTAAATTAATTTAGAAAGTTTTCGATATGTCCCCCGTTGTGATCTTGGCAAAGTTAGGCTCGCTTTTATCATGTTTTACCCCCCACACACACACACACTGCAACGGCCAGTTTAAAAACCGCCTTAACATAAAAAAATTGCTTTTAAAATTAATATTCAAACTAAGTAAATATAGGCCTAATTCTAGAAGGCTCATAATTATTTGTATTTAGAGATAAGAGAGGTTTGAATTAAGAAATATATAAGTTAGTATAGTTAAGTTTTTCAGTAGAGATTGTATGTACTTTTTAAAATTGACTTGAAGATTGGCAGTTTTTGTAAAATTAGGCTAGTGGAAAATTTGTAACAGTTTAGACATTTTTGTTATTACAGTGGTTTTTCTTTTTTATTCTGTAGTTTAGAATTGTTTAAAAAGTCTGGTAACAGAAAATGACAAATGTTTGAAATTGTAAAATAAGAAGCTATTTTTGTATAATACGTGAAAATATAACAGTGATTGTAATATTGTGTTTGTAGTTAAAATTGACTGCATTCTTTAAATTGGTGAACAGCAGTATTAGTATTAACAATAATGTATGTTAATTAGTAAGACATAAAACCGGTTGGTTTTGGTTTATAATGGTAGAAATATTATGTATTACTCAAGTTAAGTTATATTCATTTTTAATCGAAATTATTGCAAATTTTACTTCAATCGAAAACTTTGTGTGGCAAACGCTATCCAGTGCATTTATAGTTTGAAATGGGAATATTTTCGGAAGGTAAAAATGCCCAGTGTACACATAATAAAATTTGGTATTTTATATTTGTTTATTCTTATCTAGAACTTATTTCATTACCGAAAATAGTGTAGTGAGTTATTTAAAATTATAACAAAGTTATGAACTGTGGAAATGGTTGGTATTAAATGTAACAACATAATAGGTAGATTAGACATTCAGATTACTTAAGGTGTGGTCCTTTTCAAATGACATATCCCATAAAGAAAGACACAAACACGCGCGCGCGCGTGCGCGCGCACACACACATACAACTTGCTAGCAAAACGTTCATTGAATTTAAATTCCTTTTATGATATAACCTATTACCGATAGAGTGGGAGAACAGCACTGTGTGAATTGGTGTGCCAACAGCTGTGACGGTGAGAAACCACGTTTTTGAGTTTCGTGCGTTTGTGTAAAGTTATGTTTTAGTGTTGCGGCGATTTTTTAAAATTGCGTAAATGACAGGTTTTAAGGAGCAAGGAACTACCATTAAATTTTTCTTCAAGCTTAAACAAACTGCTGCAGAAACCTATTGCGGAAGCATTTGGTGACAATTCTATGAGTCACAGTAAAATTTTTGTGGTACTTTAAGGACGGACGAACGTTGAGCGTTCAGGACGACCATCAAACACAACACCGGAAAACATCGTGAAAGCGCGAGAGGCTATTGTTGCAGATCGTAGACGAAGAATCCATGATGTTTATGAGATTGTTAAGCGCAAACGTTCGGAAAATTGGGAAAACACGAGCTGGGTTCGACGCGCCTGCTATCGCTATCGTTCGGAATTTTTTGGTTTCCAAAAATACTGTAGTAATTCCCTACCCAACCTGTTCGCCTGATCTTGTCCCTTGCGAAGTTTTTGTTACCAAAAATAAATGAAACTGAAAAGCCGTCATTTTGATATCATTGAGGAGGTCCAGACAGAACCACAGGACGTGCTTTGAACACTTAAGGCCTATTTACACGATGCTAATCGGCGTTTCGGTTGAGGTTACCAATCGCTGGATGCCAGCGACTAGCACCGTGTAAACGCTCCATGCTAGTTACTGGAGAGACCAGCAAGCCTTAGGCGTGCCAGCCACTGGCAGCTCCAGCAGAACAAATAATTTTGTTTACTGACGCTCCCCTCCACCACTCTACCACACTGGCGCCAGCCGACTGGCACCGTGTACAACGACTACTGCCATCCGCCAGTCGCTGGAAACATTCAACCACGTGGATTACGTTTACCAGGTTCTGTTTAAGCAGCTAAAGGCAAATAAAAATGGCTGTTCGTTGGAGTGAAGAAAACACTTTGACATTTGTACAGTTGTACCGTGACCACGAAAACTTGTGGAACATGTTTAGTAAAGATTACCGCAATCGGGAGGCTGGAATGTCTCGATGCAAGCCATCGTTGATGACATGAATGTGCCAAATTTTACAGTAAAGGACTTCCAAAAAAAAAAAAAAAAAAAAAAAAAATAAAGCTTTAAGATCTACATATTATTTATAGTTGACGAAAGTTGGGAAATATAAAGCAAGTGGTACGGGAACAGTAAACCTTCAGTGCCGTGGTTCAGTGATACGGACCACATAATAAAGTCAGCTGCCATTTCAGTAGCATGCCAGTGACCTTGCAGTCGTTTCCCAACTGGCATGCCAGCCACGGGCAACGTGTAAATGGGCCTTTACACTTGCAGACTTCCAGGGATGCATGAAAACATGGAAAAGTATACAATCCGTTCAACCGTTTCAAAATGGCGGCATTTTGCAAACGTTAACGACAAATAACTTTTTAACCTTACGTTATTTAAATTTTTTTTACCTTCATAATTAGCTTTAAAATCTGCACAAATTATTACGTTAAATTTAACGGCTGTCGTTTTTGGTAAACTAATTCAATTTGAGAAAGTTTGTGTAATCTATTTTGCATAGTTTACTGTGTTCTCTATGTGGCAGGCCAATGTTAAGGCCGGTTTACAAGTCCAAACTTACCGTCAGTTTAGCATAAGACTGAATTGGATGGCGCGTCCACACTGTTCAAGTTAGTTTTCAGTTTTTGCTCAACTACGGAGGAAGAACTATTGATATTAGTGATTGTGCTAATAGAATTAAATTAAAGAGTTATAGGCGTACACTGTGGTCACGAAAATGGTTACTGAAGAGACAGAAATGTGAATCTAGTTTGTGAACTACGAGACGAACAATTGGTTTGGCGTAATTATTTACGTATGGACACAGAAACTTATTGTAAATTGTTGGATCTTGTTACACCGCACGTAAAAAAATAATAATTCTGTTATGAGGACGTCTATCAGTCCTAGAACTACTTGTGAAAAATGTGACACATACGAAACAAATTGAGTGAGGGATAAGTTTGACCGATTAGTCAGCCTGTCTACACGTTCAAACTTGTCAGTCTTGCAGTTTTCCTGTTTTATCAAACCTCCTTTTGCTCATGGAATACGTCAAATCTGCTGTCGACAGTTTTGTCTGTCAAACCTGGCGTGTTCATGCTAAACTGACGATAAGTTTGTACGTGTAGAACCGCCTTTAGTCATATTAAATGCAATTGTATAGTTCCTATAAATATATCAACTCACTTACTGGTGATGTTTATAAGTAATACTAATATCGCGTAAGTCGGTTGCGTGTTTAGAAAAGTATGCCGGCATTTATTGCTTTGAGTAACAACAAAGCGATATCTACATATTCATAAAACGCAAGGTCAAAGTGTCGAGTGCTCAATGTATACAAAATGTGACGTTAATAAAACCTGAATAAAACATAGGGTTGATAGTGAGCGGGGGTGGGGTGGTTTACCCTCTTAATTACACTTTAATGTAAAATTATTGAAGTTAATTTGATAGAGTGCTGGTTTAATTTCGTTATTTTTAGATATATTTTTAATATCGTTATGGTGTATTTTTAGTTAATTGCTTTTTTTAGCAACTTCCCGATATTCTGCCAATCCGTAGATTTTTTCTATTCAGCTACAGTAATATGAGTTATACATCTGCATACATAATCAAAATCTGATGATCAGTTTAAATTACGCGATCAGTCTAAATTAAGCGGATTTGTCATTTTTCTTAAACTAAAATTTTCGCGATCTTCTAGCTTGTTTGTGGAAAATTTTACGAAAATCGGTAAAGTCAATTTTGAGAAACTTCTATTTTTAAAAAGTTATATGGCGTATAACCTTTCCAAGAGTGTTTGAACTTCGTTTTGAAAATTAAATGACACACAGTTGTCTCTAATATGATGGAAACAAATTTTCAAAAAAAAAGGTATTACATTTAAAAAAAAAGTGTTTTTTTAAAGTATATAACATTTTAATGAACGAATATTTTTGCATTTTAGAATAAAAATACAAACATGTAGCCTATTGTGGCGTACGTAAAATTCATAACTTATTTTTGAAAATCGTATTTGACCATAATAAAAAATGTGTAAAATCTATATAAATTTATATTTAAAATGTGTATATTACACCGAACATATAAAGTACGTTTAAGTGTGATATAAAAAATTATGTGTTATTTTTCAAGACTTTTAACACACTAAAATTGAGAATGATAAAGTGTGTGCGAAATACACACACACACACACACACACACACACACAATGAATCCAAATGAATGTGTATTAATCATTATTTAAAAGTTTCAGAGAAAATTATAGGAATATGTTCCCGACGGACACTGTGTTTCTACAAAGTATGGAATATTGCACAGGAAAAACTATATGTGAATAATTACTAACACATTAAATTACTAGTAATTAAAAATTATGTATGTTAGGATAATAATAATATGAATGTTGAAATGTGGGGAACATAATTGCAGAGAACATAATTGTGAAAAGTTTCTCCTTCGCAGAATTTTCTTAAATTGATTATTCTAATTAATTTTGTTTTGTAAAGAATTTGAAGTTTCATGATTTCCAGTTTCAGTTTAATAATCGTAAACTACCTCAATAACAAAATATAAGCGACAAATTTTGGTGAAACTTTAGATTGAACTTACATACATAGAATACGTAAGTATGTATAACATAAAATGTTATATCATAACATTTTATGATATAAAGGTAAATAATAAATTAATATAAATTAGAATAACCAAAATATATAAATATATCTTTATATATATATATATATATATATATATATATATATATATATATATATTTATATATATATATATATATATATATATATATTTATATATATATATATATATATATATATATATATATATATATAATTGAGGGAAAAGTAAGCTTAGTATGGGTAGGTATCTTAAATGAAATATAATAACGAAATAATTGACTAATTAAATATTAGTGTAAAGAAATTTAATTATAAAATAATTGATTTTCGTTTCTATTAGGCCTACTCTTGTTGTAATTACAATAAGTTAATTCTTTATAAGTTCTACCAATGTGCATCTAACACGTTTATAAATGGGAGATAATTATTTTTGTTAAGTTAATAGATAATTAATGACATGTGTGTAATTATAAACTGTTTTGTTAAATTTAGAAAAAATGTTCGTATTTCCGGAAATGTAATTAATTAAAATTTGTAATAAAATGATTGAGAACAAAGTTATAAATATTTTTAAATTTATTTACAAAATATTATCAGTAAAATTTATTTAATATTAAATAAATAATTATTTTACTTTTAAATAAAGATACTTGATTTTAAAATGTAATGTGTAAATTAATTAAGTTTATCTCATCTACAATTTCCAAAATATGCAGTAGTATATGTACTGCCGAAGCAAGTATATATGGCCGCCTCGGTGGCCTAGTTGATAGCGTACTGGGCTTTAACCCAGAGGACCCGGTTTCGATTTCCGGTCAGGGCTTGGCATTTTCATACGCTATAAATCATCCCATCGTCTGCATTAGCCCAAGTGTGCACAATAGTCGGACGTTAAAAAAAAATCCAAATTTGCAGCTATTAAATCCAAGGTAGTATAAATGGTTAGTAGAATTTCAAATATGGTATAAGCCCTGCAATCAGTATGGTTGATTATAACGACTAAATAATTAGGTTTCATAATGGTTGAGATAATAATGGTGAGCCGCCTCGGTGGCCTAGTTGATAGCGTACTGGGCTTTCACCCCGAGGACCCGGGTTAGATTCCCGTCTAGGGTTGAGCATTTTCATACGCTATAAATCATCCCATCGTCTGCATTAGCCCAAGTGTGCACAATAGCCGGACGTTAAAAAAAAATCATAATGGTTGTCCTGTAACAACCGAATCAAAAGTATAAAAGACAATTATTGATAGCAGGCGTGTAGCTACACAAATTAGAGTAATTAAACATTTGCTGGGCAGTGACTACTATCAAGCTTTACTTAGTGACTACTAAGTAAGCTTTACTTTTTTCTTTTACCTTATACAGGTGAAACGAGGTTAACATTGTTTGTTATCAACCGGTTCAGCAAATTTAAATCTTAATTAAATTTATAAGTTATAAATTCTATACGTAAATGGTACTTGGTTTAATGTATATGCCAAAATTAGAACCAGTGGAGAAATTGTTATTACACATTGAAGGTATTTGAACTGACGCCTACGCACTGTGTTAAACTATAAACAAGGTGAGTACCTGTTTCCGTTGCAACACACACACACACACACACACACTTTCTTATATTAATGTGAAAAATTTACCTCTAACAATAATTTTCATTGTTATTGGTCAGCAATTATTTCAGCGATAAAACAAACGTTAAAATAAATCAGCTGTTAAACAACTGACTGAACGAAAAATAACTATAACGGATACGGTATTAAAATACTTAAATCGATTAATTTCTCGAGGTCAGTTAAAATAAGATGACTATTGTTATTAACTGGTAAAAGTTTAAATTAGCCTGACCAATGAATCCTACAATTTGTTTTCCTAAATTAAATGTTAAAAACATTTTAGGCGTTCTCTTAATAGGTTATCATTAAATGTTTTCTTTATTTAGTGAAAAATGTTAAATTTATTAACAGGATTTTATTAAAAGTACACAATTCACAATAAAAGGCATTCATTTTTTTTTTGACTGTGGTGTGTTTATTACTGAGCAGTGCAGTCAAACAAAAATGGCGGACTTGGACTCGTTCCTTTGTTTGTGTATTAAATAGTATTCGTGTGTACAAGTAAACAATTAAAACTTAATGCTATATTTTTTTAACTTAATATATCCAAACTTAACTGTGGTTAGATTAATTCTCTTGTAGTTCGGCAGTCCACTGACTAGCTCATTCTGTTGAACGTTCTCAGGTTTCCTGGAAGCCAAATAGTCTTTGCTTCCTGCTGGCAAGAACCTCTCAATCACAAATTACGTAGCCTGCAGTTTTCTCTTCCTTGCTGTTTAATACATAAGGTTTCTCCGTTATACATCCATATTTTGTTCACGTACACCCCCAGATCACAGTATCCTGTAACAATTAATTCTATGGTTTTCTTGAGTTGTTCTTCGCCGAGGATCTCAATGATCCTGGCTGACAGCTCTCCAGTCTTGAAGTACATTTCCTGACCCTGTAAGGATCGTTTATCACAACCAGTGTTTGATCCCAGGAAAGTTTTAATTAGGAGTCCCTTTGATACCGCCTCTTCTCTTCTTCCTATAACCCTTCTCTCACGTCTTCCACTGTAGATTTGGTAGGTCCACTTAACGTCCTTTCATTCTGCAGTATTCACTGTTTATTGATTCCATAAGGTTAGATACAGCTCCAGTTCTCTCTCTCTCAATTCACTTCTTATGTCCGCTTACGATTTTGTGTATTCGTACAGTTGAGTGATTAAATTTGAATGACTTGATATAGATATATTTTTTCACGCAAACAAGCAACGTTTTTTTCTTCGATTTCCGAAAAACTCTGTCACTGTTTTTTTTTAGAATAAAGTAGTAATTTCAAGGAAAATTCAACAGCAACATATAATCGTTGGTCACGCTGAAATAGACTTGTACAACGTAACCTTTTTCAAAATTCGAAGCGCCCAACAGTCTCGGGATAACAAAGCTCACGGCCTCCTCCCTCTAAAGAAAAGTCCCCGCATCATCGTTGCCATAGTAACGGGGATAATATCCCTTGCCGCCCACGCTTGTATACAATACAAAATCATTAAATTTGTTTATATAGACTCTCTTTTATATACATGTTCTGTAGCCTACAATAATTGTTTACGTTAAACGTTAAAATACGTGTCAGCTCCGTGTTATTGCTGCAGCCTTTAAATTAAATATTTCAAACACACGCTCTGGGAGTATTAAAATGATCGCAACCGATGTCAAAAAAACTAAATACATTGAAAAATACGTGAAAATAAAACCTGGATTGAAGATTGATTTTTGTAATAGCTTGAAGAATTTCGTTGTGCTAAAACAGCATTTTCTTTAAACAAATTATAACTTTTAAGTCTTATAAAGTCTTCCCTGACGTTTTAGAATTTTTCTACTATTTTTTAAAAAACCTGATTTCATTCAGGTATAAAATCTGTATTAATTATCATTTAAAATTTCTATGAAAATATGACCATTTATCACTTGTTTTTAAGACTCAAAATGTATTCTCGAGTTCAAAATCGGGAGTCATTTTACGGTACCGGTTATTAGTCTTAGAGTAAAAGTAATTTAGAACCTAGCGTAAAAAAGTACACGTGTGGAACTCATTAAAGATATGTTTACAAATATCTTGTTTTGTTTAAATAAATAAGTACGTGAACCTAGCTTGGGTATTATTTACTGTAGTTATAGTAAAAGATCAGCTGTTTTATATTAATTCCTAACTATCAACTGATTTCATCGAACAGCTGTAGGCTTTATAAGATTTAGGGTATGTTGTTAAAAACTAGCAAAATTAGCAACAGTTATTATAAACGTTTATACTATTTTCGAATGTATTATAAACGGTTACAACGTGCACGTGTTCTTCAACTAAGGAAAAATATCGAAACGAAAGCAACACAACGTTTTCATATTATACGCATGTATCGAAAAGGAGGATGGAAACAAAGAGACAAAAATAGAGAGAGACGAAATTTGTTTGCTCGTTCCTACCATATTTCCGTTACATTTTTCCGTTCGGGACACGTTTTTTTAACTGCTCTCGTCAAAGCTAACATTAAAAACCTTCGCTGTAAAAGAAACGAAAATAAACAGCGAGGAAAATCTAAAAACCACAACGTCTCATAATCGAATCATCAAATTTTGCTAAAATTTGCACCATTCAAGAAGCTCTAAACATTAAAATTTGTAAGGAGGACAAATCTTAACAACGCAAATTCCCAAAACAACGATTTTTCTGGCATTGTAATCACTTTTGAAAACATATTCAAGTGTAACGAATTTGTAATAAAAGAATTAATGGTTTAAGAATAAATCGAAACAACATTAACCATGAATCGCATAGGCCAGATAGAAAAACTTGAAATAACGGAAAGGAAAATCTTAAGAAAAATTATAGGAACAAAATTTCAGGATAATAAGGTTGTATATATAAGAAATGAAGCTCTCTATAAGAAAATTGAAAAACTGTCCGATA
This sequence comes from Callitettix versicolor, assembly GCA_022606455.1. Lineage (NCBI taxonomy): Eukaryota > Metazoa > Arthropoda > Insecta > Hemiptera > Cercopidae > Callitettix > Callitettix versicolor. The sequence goes on from CM040186.1 coordinate 26,610,831, forward strand.
CTATGAGAAAAAGGAGAATAAATTTTTACGGCCATCTTCTTAGAATGAACTCCAATAGATTGACGAAACAGGTGTTCGATTTTTTCCATAATCGTAAAACAAAACCGAACTGGTTTAAAGAAATTGAAAAAGACCTAATAGAATTAAAAATTACAGAAGATTCATTGTTTGACCAAACTGCTAAGATAATTACCAAAGACGAAAGAATAAGATTCCAAGATAAAGCCAAAATAAGACCTAAACCTGTCATTTCGGAAGAGGAGAGGAAGAGAAGATCGGAAAGAATGAAGAGCTACTGGGAACAAAGAAAAGTACAGCGCGCAAGAAATGATTGATTCAGCGTACCCCAAAGAGGGTGAAACGAAAAAAAAAAAAAATCGAAACAAACAAAATAAACAGTGAACACTGTCGGTTTTTTTGTAGTGTACATTGGAACAATAAATTTAAGTTTTGTGTATTGATTTTAGTGACACGTCTTCATTACAACAGTTTCCGTAATGGATTTTCTTTTAGGAAATCTTCACCATTTACAAAATTTTTACATTATCAAGTGTTTCATTTAAACTGTGTTAATGTAATCAATGTGAAAAAGTTAGTATTGTATTTTCCGACATTTATTTTTTGACTACAACATTAACATAATGTACATAAAATAAGTTAATTTGCACTGTAAATTAGGCAGCGTCACGCACGGCTTGATGGAACCTCGGAATAACGTTAATGTAATTTAAGTAAAACGTTAAAAGAAAAGGTTCGGGTAAAGTTCTACCTTTGCTTTTACCGCATTGCTTCCAGTTTTTACTGCCTCGCGCCGCATCTACTTGAACCCAACCTGCCCAGCTGCACGCGAACCTACAATTTACCTCCAATAAAGTCCGCGCGTAACGTGTGTGCTAGTTTATTGCCGTTTTGTTTGCGTCCAACTTGCCTCTTCGCACACACACACAAACACACACACACACACACACACACAGAATTGTCCGATAAATATATGATGAACACGTGAAATGAATTACACTTTGAATTGTTCTACAAATACGAGAAAAGCATTTCACTTTGAATTGTTCGTCAAATACATGAAACACATTACACTTTGAATTGTTCGACAAATTCTTGTTGAATACATGAAACGCATTATACTTTGAATTGTTCAAAAAATATGTGATGAAATCGTGAAACGTATTATACTTCGAATTGTTCGAAAAATATGTGATGAATACATGAAACACATTACATTTTGAATTGTTTGACAAATTCGTGATGAATACGTGAATCGCATTACACTTTGAATTATTCGGCAAATTCGTGATGAATACGTGAAACGCATTACACTTTGAATTGCTTGAAAAATATGTGATGAATACGTAAAACGCAATATACATTGAATTATTCGTGAAATACATGAAACACATTACACTTTGAATTGTTTGACAAATTCGTAATGAATACGTGAAACGCATTACACTTTGAATTGTTTGACAAATTCGTAATGAATACGTGAAACGCATTACACTTTGAATTGTTCGACAAATTCGTGATGAATACGTGAAACGCTTTATACTTTGAATTGTTCGAAAAATATGTCATGAATACGTGAAACGCATTATACTTTGAATTGTTCGACAAATTCGTGATGAATACTTGAAACGCATTACACTTTGAATTGTTCAACAAATATGTGAAAAGCATTACACTTTGTACTGTTCGACAAATACGTAAAAATATGGAAACGTATTATACCTTAAATTGTTCAACAAATATGTGAAACGCATTACACTTTGAATTGTTCGACAAATACGTGAAACGCATTACGCTTTGAATTGTTCGACCAATACGTAATAAATGTGTGAAACGCATTACACTTTAAATTGTTCGACAAATTCGTGATGAATATGTGAATCGCATTACAGTTTGAATTGTTTAACAAATACGTGAAACGCATTACACTTTGAATGGTTCAATTAATATGTGAAACGCATTACACTTTTAATAGTTCAACTAATACGTGAAACGCATTACTCTTTGATTTGTTCAACAAATACGTGAAACGCATTACACTTTGAATGGTTAACTAATACGTGAAACGCATTACACTTTGAATGGTTCAACTAATACGTGAAACGCATTACACTTTAAATTGTTCAACAAATATGTGAAACGCATCACACTTTGAATTGTTCGACAAATACGTAATAAATATGTCAAACGCATTACACTTTGAATTGTTCTACAAATACGTGAAACGTATTACACTTTGAATTGTTCAACTAATACGTGAAACGCATTACACTTTGTATTGTTCGACAAATACGTAATAAATATGTGAAAATTATTACACCTTAAATTGTTCGACAAATTAGTGATGAATACGTGAGACGCATTACAGTTTGAATTGTTCTACAAATACGTGAAACGCATTACACTTTTAATGGTTCAACTAATACGTGAAACGCATTACACTTGAAATTGTTCAATAAATATGTGAAACGCATTACACTTTGAATTGTTCTACAAATACGTGAAACGCATTACACTTTTAATGGTTTAACTAATACATGAAACGTATTACACCTTAAATTGTTCGACAAATTCGTGATGAATATGTGAAACGCATTACACTTTGAATTGTTCTACAAATATGTGAAACGCATTACACTTTGAATTGTTCTACAAATACGTTAAACGCATTACACTTTGTATTGTTCGACAAATACGTGAAACGCATTACACTTTGTATTGTTCGACAAATACGTAATAAATATGAAAAACGTATTACACCTTAAATTGTTCGACAAATTCGTGATGAATACGTGAGACGCATTACAGTTTGAATTGTTCTACAAATACGTGAAACGCATTACACTTTTAATGGTTCAACTAATACGTGAAACGCATTACACTTTAAATTGTTCAATAAATATGTGAAACGCATTACACTTTGTATTGTTCGACAAATACGTAATAAATATGTGAAACGTATTACACCTTAAATTGTTCGACAAATTCGTGATGAAACGTGAAACACATTACATTTTGAATTGCGGTCTAGGTATTATCATGATTATCCTAGGTATTATCCTAGGTAGGATAGTGAACTCCAATAGTTCTTTTCTTTTGAAATTTTAATAATACTATCATAACATATTGTACTGAGTATTGTATGATCATCCCATGTTTAGTTCAATATTAACCACTTGAATTACAAATGTATCGTCTTCTACGACGGACTGTACACGTAAGCTGTGGCTACAGTTTTATGTCGACCCGGAATTTCTCCCCGGAAACAATTTAAGCTTAAGACTACGCTACTCAAATCCAGGCAGTGATTGCAAGACCCTTCCTTTAGCTCCGTTCCAGCCTAATTTTAATCAGTGAAGGGTTAGGCCTGCAATCACTGTTTATTGAAAGTGCCTGGTCTTAACTGTATATGTTTGTCCCTTACTTTTGAGTCAATAATCTACACTTTTGTTCTTATACAGTAGTCCGGACTAATTAGAGAATCCGCTGATCTAGAAACGTAAAATTCCGGATAATAGGATACTGTATACTAAAATTTCGTGAAAAATATCTTACCTCGAAAAAGCGATGATGAAAATTAAGTTTTTAAGTTTTATTTACATAAAATGTATTGTATTGTATTTATATAAACTGTAAATAAAACATAAACTGTAAATAAAACACATTCATTTAAGCAAAGAAATTACTGATGCAGTTGTACTTACTCACAAAATTAATCAAACTATGAGAATGAAACGAATTGACCCAGTTGTGTTTGAAAGTTAGCGTGAGAAAAAAAGTTAAGCAAAGAACATTTTTGATGTTAACCGCAGTAATCTATCGCGCTGATTTAAAAATCGAACTACAACGAGAGAGATAAATTTCTTTAACCTCACCTGGAAGAAAAGTTAACCTGACCTGGAGGAAAAGTTAACCTGACCTGGAATTAAAAGTTAACCATAGTTTTGGAATGGAAAGTAAATTGTCTACCTCTAATTGGGAATTTGTTGTTAATATAATGTCAACAAACAACTAATTGGGATTTTTTGGTTAAAATCATGTCAACAATCAATTAATTTAGGATTTGTTGTTAATATCATGTCAACAAAAAATTAATTGGATATTTGTTGTTAATATTATGTTAATAAAAAATTAATTGGGAATTTGTAGTTACAATCATGTAAACAAACAATTAATTGTAAATTTGTTGTTAAAATCATGTCAATAACAAACAATTAAAATTATATCAGTAATAAACATCTGGAAATTCGTTTTTAAAATAATTTCAACAATAAACAATTGGGCAATATGTTTGTTAGCATACTAACAAAAAACAATTAAGAATTTATTGTTAAAATCAACAATCCATTTCATTTCTTTAAGATATAAGTACTTAAAATATCAGTAAAAGTTCAGTAAGTTCATAGGATTGCAATAAAGGAATTTAAAATCATTTTTAATAGTTTGTGATCAATGGAGGTTATTTCAGTTTAGTAGTAAAAAGTTTAAGTGGAAATCATTAAAATAAATTGTAGTAACTGAAGTTCATTACAGGTCAGTGGAGGTCATTAAAGGTCATTAGTGGCTATTGAAGGTTGCTGGATGTAATTAGAGCGCAGTAATGGTCAAAGCGGTCACTGTAGGTCTTAAAAAGTCAGTGTAGGTCAGTAACGGAATTCATTGAAGATTATTAGAGGTTAGAAAAAGGTCGTTAGAGGCAGTCATAAGTAAAGGTTGTTGATGGTCAGTCGAAGTTTTTATTGGCCTGCAATACTTTTCTTACTTTAAATGACTCAATAACGTCCGACAACGTTTTGTGTCCTCCACTAACCTCTACATGTCCTCAAATGCCCTTATTTGATTTTCAATGACCTGAATTGACTTTCGATGATTTTAATTGACCTCTATTACTTTACTAAATTTTATTAAATTTAATGCTCTTAAGAAGGTTCACGTTTAAAGAACTTACACACTAATGACCTTTTATGATATCTAATGTTTTTAAAAGACTTTTACTGAACTTCAATAACTTTCATTGACCTAGAATAATCGTCGTTGACCTTTATGAATTCTAGTAGCTTTTAATGAACTTCGTCAATCAGTAATGAGCATGTGTATGTTTCAAGATCTTTAATGTGTAAGCTAGTACGCTTCTAAAGGACGGAACTAATTGATCCCTATGAAATAATGCCCGTTAATTTTATGTTTTAAAATATTTAAAACACTAAAGAAATCGTATATTTCTAAAATACACTTTACGATTTTGATGAAATTTAACTCAAATGCGCTCAAAGAAAAAATATTTTTTGAAAAGAAAAAATATCAAATGCGCTCAAATTAACTGTCATTCTCGAGACCGTTGGAGTGACGTATGACAGGATAAACGGATAACAGATATAAAACAACCGTACTTCCGGCGACAGGTAAAAATATCACACTATACTTTGTAGCACAGAATGTTTTGTTATTACTATTTTGAAACTCTTAAATTTCCTTTTTAACTCTAATTGTGTATTATACAATTTTAACTATAATTGTATATATATATATATATATATATATATATATATATATATATATATATATGGGTTTTTAATACAATAAATTACGTAACATCTACAAGGCAAGTACTCACATGACTGTTACATGTTGACTTATACGCTGAATGGTATTATCGTTAACAATGTAAAAATGTTTTTTATTCTGTAGAATCTTTCAAGTATTCTTTCGAAATTTGTCGAGACTATTTGAAGTGTCATTTCATTCCACTGGATGATAGTATCGTTTACTTTTCGATTATCTATATATACTCAGGATAGCATGTAGTGTCAGCTGCCGCCGCCTATGCTATAAGTAAGTCGTGTCCAATTACAGTGTTTTGTCACCGCAGGGGCTGCAGACTAGCTGCACCTATTGACAGGATTTAGACGTTTCTCTCGGTACCCGAGTCTAACACACACTTACACTTACAACTTTAACACTTTACACTCACACTTACATTTAGGAAGGCGATAATAGCCTCAATGTGCTTTTCGCCTTAAAAAAAAGTTTTATTTTGTCTAACAGGTTATTTTAAATATTCATTACAAAATATTTATTACAGAAGACTGTTTAAAAATGTCTTCTGTCCTTTAACAGAGTTAACCTGACGGTTGAAAGGGTAACGGTTAATGGAGACTGTTATACTCAAGACAAACGGTTTGAGAAGATAAAGGAAAATTCCAAAATTGTACGAGGTTTTGATCACTATTCACGATTTATAACTGAAATTATTATGCAAAATTAAAAAAAAACACGGCTCAAAAATAAATCTAAAAACAAAAAATAAATTCTAATTGCTTCAGAGTTTGTGTTATTTTCACAGATCTCGTTTTGTGTGATTGCTAAAGAAATTCAGTTGAAAGTTTTGCTTCGTTTATTTCTCGATAGTTTAAAAATCCAATCAACATCATTAATACTGACTTTTTCCCTTAGGCACTCTTAATTTATACAACTACATATTCATAAAGCAGGGGGTCAGAGTGTCAAGTGCTCACTGTATACAAAATGTAGCGTTAATAACAGTCTGAATAAAACATAGGGTGGTTGACAGTGGGTGGGTGGTTCACCCGCTTAATTACATTTTAATGTGAAATTATTGAAGTTAATTTGATAGAGTGCTAGTTTAATTTGTTTTTTAAGATAATTTTTTAATTCATGCACATTTCAGCTAATCAGTTATTGCAATTGCAATAGTTTTGATAAAGGGTTGAAGTTTCGGATTATACAAGTGTTGTTAAACTTAGTTAAATACATTTCATAATTTTCTATGGTGTTTAATAAACGGAACGGAATACTTCGTAAACTTTTTCGCAAATCTAAGAGTACATTTGTAACTGTATCCTGCAATAATCAGTTTTCCATAATGATCAAATATTTATTTCGTAATTGTCGGCATGCAGATTGGTCGAATCACTGCATGATCAACAGTTTGGATATGGAGGACACTGCGAAACCACTAGAGCAGTATTCGATGATAGCCTAGGTAGGTATTGCACGGTATCCAAGCTGAGATCTGTGCAATCTCAGCATGTGTTCATCGAGTATTAGAGGAAGGACTTACAGGAAGGACATTCTAATACTTACAGACAGCCAGGCGGCATTACAGGCTCTCAGCTCTGTAGAAATCACATCAAAGTTGGTTTAGGATTCCCGCCGTTCCCTCTGCGTCCTGCCAAATGGTGCAATTAGGAAGGGTACCTGGGCATTGCCGGATTGAGAGGAAGCAGACATGATGGCTAAGAGAGGAGCTGCTGACCAACTAGTAGGACCAGAGCCCGCGTGCGACATTAGTCGCGCAACTGCGAGAGCAGCAGTAAGGAACTGGGCTGGGGATGAGCACATCAAATTATGGAGACAATTTCCTGGCCATAGATTGGGGAAACGTCTTCCTCAGGACCAGACCCTGTACTGACAAGGACGCTTATTCAGTTTAACAGGAGGTCACTGAGACAAGTCTTTGCCATGATCACCAGACACGGCCACATCCGGAATCACCTACATAAGGTAGGATTGTTACAAATCTCGCCTGAGTATCGTTTGTGCGGGCGGGGAGGTGAAACCGCAAATACATACTTTTGATTGCGAGGTCCTAGAGGTCAAAAGAAGGACTATTTTGCTTTAAAAACCAGATCAGGAGTTCAACCAGGACACCTTATACATGATTCTGGAGTTCGTTAAGGGCACTGAAGTCGGTTTAAGGTGAAACGATAGGGGTACACAAACAGCTCTTAAGCTAACGTGTCGGGGGCTGCAGAGCCGCTGTTACTCCGCATAAAGGGAAAAACTTGTTAGTGGTTAGTGAGTTGTTGGTTTGTGCCTTTGAGCTTTTGCCCAGGATAGTCCTGCCATCGTTGGTAATGCTTATCTTGGATAGAGGTGTGTCTAAAATAGTGTAATCGGTATTTTGTAATCATTACTTCTCTGTAATCCCCGAGAGTAATCGTTACTTCCCGAGAGTAATCCTCTGCTTCTCTGTCCCGAGAGTAGGCGTTGCTAAGATCTGAAAGTACTGATTACAGCTAGTGTAGAGTTCGATTAACCGTCATTCTCGGGACCATTGGAGTGATGGATGACAGAGTAGACTGATAACAGAAATAAACCAACAGAAATAGACGTACTTTCGGCAATCGATAAAATTAGCATACTATACTCTGTTTATTATTTTGAAAATGTAGCAAAACTCTTAAATTTTGTATTCAACTCTAATACTGTACAAATGTTACATACATAGGTATTTAGTACATTAAATTATCCGTACTTAATTTTTTGACGAGTATTCTCAAATGACTTTGTGTGATCGACTTATACGCTGAATGGTGTTATCGTAAATACTGTGCCAGTCTTTCAATGGAAACATTCATGCACTCTTTCCTAATTTTTTGACACTATTTGAAGTGTTTCTATGTCATTATACTTGATATTAAGATCATCAATATTTGCTTAGTGTAGCAATTAGTGTCAGCGGACGTCGCCTATGCTATAAATAAATCATGTTTAGTTAGATTGTTTTGTTTTGTCTAAAAGGTTACTTTTGTTATTCATTACATGTTATTTACTGTAGAAGACTGTTTAAAAATGTCAGATAACAGAATTAACATGACCGCTAAAAGGATTAATCAAGACTCCACTGTACTTGAGTACAGCAATGATTGCAAGTAGCTGCATTATTGAAGTTCAATAAATCAGTATAGCATAGCAACGTGTTCTGCGACAGTATGTCTGTAGGTTGTTAATATAAACAAATTATTGACACGTCATCAATAATATTGTGCTGCAGCTATCTTCAGCTCCTAACATTACTTCAGCTACAAAGCTACAAGTTACAAGGATTTACAAGTAATTAAATGTTGTGTCAGTGTTTTGTGTATTGTTATATTTTAACTTAGACAAGCTTTAAAAACAACGCAGTAAAAATTTCAGTGGTTTGACAGAGTCTAAAAAATAAATAGGCTTTTATTTATTAAAAAATATAAATACGATTGTAAACAACACAAAATGAAGGATTTATATTTAATAAATATTTGTTAAAATTTAATTACAATTGATGCTTTCCTAAAGATATAATACAGTAATTATATTAATTGCATGGAGTATAATTAAATACATTACTGTACTAGTATACTCTATTGCAGATAAAAAGGAACCAAAGTAATCACGAGTACTTGTAATCAGTATTTTTGTGTAGCTGGAATCGTAACGATTACACATCTATGTGATCATTTAGCCCACTTCTAATCTTGGGATCATTTTCCGATGGTATTGTAGGCAGTGGATTTTGTGACACTGCAGGCTAGTTGTGCACGTAACAAGGGCAATATAGCTTTCTACTTGGTCTGCAAGCTTAGTACCGCAAATACCCGCACGCCCAAGTACCCAGCTTAAGGTTACAGAGTTATGGGAAACTAGTGTCATGAGAGCCTGATAACATTCCCACACCAGCTTGGAGGAGATTTGCTCTGGAACACATACTATCACTACACTTTTATTTGTATAGCGCTCAACAATACATATAACCATAATGCTAACACAGCCTGTGATTTTTTATGTGTTTTATCATAAATATTTTATATACTGACATTCGTTTGGTTTTTGGTCACAGAAAGGTTCTGTTTTTCAGACCAATCTTAAGACCTTTCAGAACTTTCTAATCTTACAAATGTTTTAAACTTTATAAATTTGCCATATCAGAAGCGAATTTTCATTGCTAATGGATCGACCATCATGAGGGCGCGGTGGTCGATGTGGCTAAAGCACCGGTCAGTTTGCTGCGTCTCTGAATTGCGCACCTTAAGGTCGAGCCGCAATTACTCCCGTTACTTTTCCTTACCGTTAACGCTGATCCCTCGTCCTCATTAGTCTCAACTGGCATAAAGTATGAAGGTAAAGCAACTTCTAGAACGCGTTTTGAGGATCATCAAAATTTTAATTAATTTCCATACTTTTACAGGGGCTTTGCCCTTTGTGATCTTCTATCACCAACCACCAGACTCCAGCCACTTTGCGACATTTAATTCTGTCTACAATAGTTTCAATTAAATATAAAGTGTTTAATTTTACATAACTCATAACATATCTCAGCTAATACAATACAAATATCAAACAAGTTTTTAACTAAAACACAATTAATCACAATAATCACTTTAGTTGCTTGTGTAATTGTATTAAAACACAAAGATTTTTTAATATTACGAACTAAAGTACAACAATTGAAGTTTTGAAGCGAGTGAATTCAAAAGTTCAGCATTTGGTTTGTTTGTTACGCAGTTTTGGTCAAATGACATTGACTGATTGTTTTGGAATTGGATATGAAGGTACCTTGTATAAAGCCCAAATGAAGTATGTGTATGATTTTCCCCTATTTACTTCTGTTTCAAGATGGCGGCCTCTGTTATAACGATGTCGAGTGTACGCAGTTTTAATCAAACGCATTGACCGATTGTTTTGAAAACTAGTACGAAGGTATAAGATTAAGATTTTTTCCATTCATTTCCGTTTGAAAGAACGTAACGGCAAAACCTATGATAATTCTGACCGCTTACTGAAGGAAGAGCACACAATTTCCAATAAAGTTGGTCCAGTAACATTTTTCGTAAATATTACGGTTACCGGTTAAATTGGCGGGAAATTTACGAGCGCTATCGTGGAGCGAAGGATATACTGCGAGGTCTACTGTTCGTTCAACTACTGGTTTAGTAGTGATTTATTTGTTGTTATTTATAACCATTATTAACTACAACTTAACGTAATGGAAGCGAATTTCTGAAAAGTATTTTTTCTCTTTTTTGAAAATCTGACTATACCATAATAAACAGTATTAAAATATGCTTATGTTAGCATTAGTTAAACTTTTAAATTGAATTAAAAATACGAAAACAAACCCTGACCGCCGTCAAAAATAAAGCTATTTATTCAACAGATTTTGAAAAAATAAAATGTTTATTTAACACTATCAGATTTTCAAAAAAAAATATATAAGGCAAAAAAGTTATGAATTTTTAACGATTTGAAATGACCGCCATTTTTAAACTACTGAAGGAATTTTAATGTTTAACGAACTTGTGTGAACGTTAAAAAGAAATCTAGATGATCTAGAGATCTAGTGATCTAGAAGTCAGGATCGGCGCTCATTTAAAGGTCCCGGATCTGGGTCTTACCATGATAGCCGCTCCAATAGCTCATTTTCCAATGAACATTTGCTGAAAATTAAAAGAAAAAAGGATTCTATGGTAGCTGGAAATGACTGAACAATGAAATCTCCGTTTATGTAATATTATGAATCTGTACTAGTTTTTGAAATTCTATTGCATACCAACAGTGAAGCAACGGTATTCCACATTTATGTTTATACCGATAAGAACTATTGAAACACCCTGTGAACGCGGATTCTTAATTAATTCGCTACACTATCGATCAGCTGTGTTATCACTTGGTCGTTGGATTAGCAGATTACGTGTAATCTGTTGGTGGTGACACGCAGCTTTCGTTAAATGTCACGCTTAAATTAAAAGCGTTTGCGTGAAGAATTCGTATAATTTTATTAGAGAATTTTCATTGAAAAACGAGCTAATGGAGCCATGGTTCATAGTAAGACCCAAACCGAGTTTCTGACCTTGAAATGAACACGGATCCTAACTTCTAGGTTAATTTCTAAGGAAATGTTAACAACTTTATATATGTATTTCGGCACGCTAACTTTTTCAATTTTAGTTCGATTTGATTCAAACTTTGTTCAAAAATCAAATAGTTAAGACGAGTTCCTTAACCAAAAAATTTAATAAATAGCTTCAAAATGGCAGCCATTTCAAGTCTTTAAAAAAATCCGTAACTTAGTGGTCTTAAATATTTTTTTAATATGATTCACTATCGTAATCAGCTATAAAAACTATTAAATTAGCGTTTGGAATTTTCAACGTTAATCAGATTTGTAACTTTCAAACAATATGTAAGTAATTAAATTTGTACGTTTGCAAGTCACAAGTTATAAAAGTTGTACGTTTGAAAGTTACAAACGTAATAAAATTTGTTCGTTTGCAAGTTACAAGTTATAAATTTATACGCTTGAAAGTTAGAAATAATAAAATTTGTATGTTTAAAAGTTACAAGTTACTAGAATTGTACGCTTGAAAGTTACAAACTTAATAAAATATGTTTGATTGCACGTTACAAGTTATAAAATTTGTACGTTTGAAAGTTACAAATAATAAAATTTGTACGTGTGAAATTTACAAATTTGTAACTTTCAAACAATTTGTACGTAATAAAATTTGTACGTTTGAAAGTTACAAATTATAAAATTTGTACGTTTGAGAGTTACAAATAATAAAATTTTATTATTATATTTTCAAAATTTATTATATTACTACAAAATCATATTATTATTAATATTATTATTTTACAAAAATTTTATTATATTATATTATTATTATTTTACAAAAATAATACAAATTTGTAACATTCAAACAATTTGTACGTAATAAAATTTGTACGTTTGAAAGTTACAAATAATAAAATTTGTACGTGTGAAAGTTACAAATTTGTAACTTTCAAACAATTTGTACGTAATGAAATTTGTACGTTTGAAAGTAACAAATTATATAATTTATCTGACTACGTACAATTAAACTTCGGTTCGTTTACTTTGAAAGTAAAATTTGACAAAGCAAATCTCAGAGCGAGCGACGAGCACTTTGTAATGGAAATGCGTTGCGTCTGTGGTCGACCTCATCCCTTACAGTGCAATTAAATAAGGGTGGTTTACCCCCGTCGGAACCGTGCTGCTATCTGGTGGGAATAGTAAACAGTGCGAGGAGGTGGGTAGTTTCTTGCTTACAGTGCTGTTCCGTATGTTCACAAAATGTTTGTTTAGTTTATCTTAGTAGCCTAAGCAAAGGTTGAGCTAAGCTATTATGAAATTTAATTTGTTATTAATAGTGACAGTAATTATTGCAGAGCATTCACTGTTATTACTGCACTGTTATTCTTGAGCAACTAATTGCTTTACAGTTATTGCTGCAATGTTATCGCTGCAATAATTAATATTCACTAGTTTCTGCACTGTTATTTCAGTTCAGTTGTTGCTAAACAGGCATTTATGCAATATTATTGCTGCAGTTATTTCTGCAGTACAATACTGTGTATTATTATTATAGCTCAGTTATTTCTATACAATAATGTCTACGATTTACTCATCTGCTATTATTTCTATACCGTTATTGCTGCAATTATTAATGCAATAGTTTCTGTACTGTTTATTTAATGCAGTTATTGCTGCACCATCGTTTCTGCGTTATTACTGCTGCATTTATTGCTGTAAAATAATTTGCGTACTGTTTTACAGTTCAGTTATTGCTACAATACAAAACTTCTGCAATTTTACTCATGCAATATCGTTTCTGCAATGTTATTGCATTTTTCTGCATAGTTGTTCTTAAACAAGTGCAATGCTGTGTTGTTATTGCTACAGAAAAGTGGTTGTTGTACTGCCATTTCAACAATGCAATTACTGGCACAACTGTTACTGTTATTACGAGATTTCATAAATGTTATTTCTGTACAATAGTTTCTGCACAATTATTGCTGCATTTATTGTTGTGCTGTAATGTTATTGTAGTTATATTTTCTAAACGGTTATTGCTGTACTGTTGATTCTGAAATGTTATTGCTGTAGTAAGAATATTTTAGTAAGAATAATTAATGAAAGTTATTGCTGCATACGGCTATTGTTGTTATGTAATCATGATTGGTGCAGTTATTGTTGTACCATTTTATTGCGCTTTTCTTGCCATACTGCACTGTTATTTTTTTACTATCATTGTTGTTTCGTAGGTTCTTTTGCAACTGTTATTTCTTCACGTTTATTGCTGTGAAGTTATTTAAACGCAATTATTGTGCTACAGTTATTTCTGTATTGTTACTGTTTCACGATTATTGCTGTGTTTTCACTTACTTTTACTGTTGCACAGTTCTTTCTGATTGTTATTCCTACAAATTTATTGCTGTAAAATCATTATGCTCTGTTATCGCTCTGTAATTATCACTGCACAAATGCCGTTCGGTTATTAAACTCAGTCATGACTGAACAGTTATTGATTTGCTACGGATTGATATTAGTTTTGAGTTAATCGTAAAACAGTTTATGAGTGTAATAAAATATCTTAGTTTGGAAACGGAAAACAAAATGAAGAAAAAAACAAAATATAAACGTAGACAATATAAATATAAATATGCATTTCATAATAATAATGAATTTGCAAGTAAGGAAGTAATATTTGTCGTTCTATTGTTGCAAACAATCGCATTTAATAGCGTTTATAATTCAACCAAGTTATCTGAATGTAACTTTGAACCACTCATTAAACAAATGGAGACGCTCCGTCACTTCTACTCGCGGCGAGCGGTACAAGGGATGATTTACGGCCCCAGTGTGGGGGACGAAGGGTTGGGGTGTTGCTTTTCATACGTAATGCCTTTTCCATTTCAGCAGCACTTGTTTTGGTAAAATGTTTCTGGATTTTTCTCTGAACATGTTCACGTTAGTTTAAATACAACCGCCCATATAAGAATAACACTGCAACAATAAACGGTACGGTAACTGCACAAACTTTCTACGAAAAATCTTTGCTATGTAACTAAGTATTCAGTTACAAAATCTATCTTTATGCAGCTGCCTCACTGACGTGATGATAGCGAATTTCCAAACGTAAATTTCAATTTACCTCATTTTAAAAACTAGATTTAAACATCGCAAACCGCATTAAAATCTGCACATATTCGCATTTTAAACATTTAAATTGCATAGAAAGTATACGCTAAAACGCAATGAAATTAAATATCTTTATTTCAAAACGATTTTTGAACATTAAAAATTCTAATTTATGCATTTTGAATACTATGGTGAAAAAATTAAAGATAAACATGTTGTATACTTTAAAAAATTTAATTTGGCTAATTAACGAACTTGTCCAAGCTATTACCAAAATCAAATTTTTGTGCCAAGTTTGAATGAACCATGATCTACCGCCCCCAAACATAAAGCTTAACAAATCCTAAATAGTTGGTCAGGATCGGAGATCATTTTAAGGTCTCATGTGTGGATCGTAACCATAATGACCACTCTGATAGTTCATTTCCCCCGCTGAGGGGTGCAAACTATTGAGAGAGGATGTAGACGTCCCTCGCGTTATCCGAGTCTAACAAACACTTACACTTACGACTTCAACACTTTACACTCACACTTACATTTAGGGAGGCGAAAATAGCCTCAATGCGCTTTTCGCCTTAAAATAACAAAAAAGCTCATTTTCCATTGGAAGTTAGCTAAAAATTGGCAATGCTAATTATAAGAAATCTGAACTTCTATTTCAATACTTTCGGTTTTCTCGTATATTATTACCTGAATCAGTTATTGCTTGGTGGTGAATTTCTATGGTAAAATGAGCTATTGGAAAAGCCGTCATGTTGAGACTCAGAATGTCGATTCTGGTTTGTATATTATTTTTTGAAGGATTGTTAAAAACTTTATATTACATACAAGTAGTTCAAAGAACAGTAGAGCTCGCAGAATATTCTTAATTAATCTACAGATCTCCATGACAGTGCTTGTAACTTTTCCCGCCAATTTAACCAGTACCCGTAATATTTACAAACAATGTTACTTGACCAGCTTTATTAGAAGTTTTAAATTCTTCCTCCGTGAAGCTGTCAAAATTATGACAGGTTTTGCCCTTCAGCCAGTATTACAGGAAATAACCAACAACTACACTCTCAACGTTGAATCAGAGTTAGTATTTTGGCCACTTGATACGGAAGTGAACGAGAAAAGTCTTACACGTACGTCTTTCTGGCGTTATATAAGATTCATTTGTACCAAATTTCAAAATAATCGGCCGAAGCGTTTGATTAAAATTGCGTAGGGTTTTATACTCTTCATCGTTAATTCGAGACCGCCATCTTGAAACGGAACTAAATGGAAAAAATGTTACACATGTCATTTGGGCTTTATAAAAGATATATTTTTACCGATTTTGAAAAGAATTAGTTAATAAGTTTGACTAAAACTTCGTACACTCGTTATTATAAATCAGATGCCGCCATCTCGAAACGGAAGAGAATACGTAGTCTTACACATAACTCTTTTAGATTTAATAACCTTTATACCAAATTTCAAAACAATCGGCCAATGCGTTTGATCAAAATTGTGTACATTCGTCATCGTTAAAACAAAGGTCGCCATATTGAAACGGAAGTAAATAAGAAACAGTGTTAAATTTTTTGTCATTTGGACTTTATACAAAATACCTTTGTTTCGAAATTTTAAAACAATCGTTCAATGCGTTTGACTAAAACTACGTACACTTTTTATTGTATATTAGAAGTCGCCATCTTTAAACAGAAGTAATTAGGATAAAAGATGCGCTTTCACATACATACATACATCTTGCACATACGCCTATCGGGTTTTATAAAAGGTAACTCCGTACCAAATTTGAAAACAATCGGCGAATGCGTTTTTCCAAAACTGCGTAACGAACAAACACACAAACCAAATGCCGAACGTTCGTGTTGAAACAGAGACCTCGCTCGGTCAATTAGAACTTCAGATCAATATGAACCAAATAAGGCAACTATGGTGACTATAGTAACCAGACCACTGAACATAAACGTACTAGAATGATAACCTTTATGAGAGATATGTGAGCGTTCACATGCTGATGGCATCTTGCGGCAGAGTGTTCAACTACAGTTAAACAGATAATAGTGTTCTCTGTTTTCTTAAACGTGTTCCTCCTGTCTGCAGCATTCCTAGCGGCCGATAATACAATTACTTGGACTTTAGCCGTTATATTGAGCACGCTTTTTATACCGTTTACATTCACAGGCCAACGAACTAGGATTACAAAATTTTTAATTCCATTGTAATAAAGAACATTAACTTGATTCCAATCAGATTTCGTATTCATAATGTCAATATGATTTAATGTGATAATACATGCTGATTATAAAGGTGAAATAAGATTTTAAAACACTTTTAAAAGAAAAGTAATATTTTCTTGAAAGTTACGTCAGCAAGAAAGCTCTGAGTGCAGTGATTACTTACTATTCAGTTAACACGACCTAGTTCCAAGCCCAGTACACACTTGTGCACTTATTGGTAACATTTGTAGCTAAAGCGCTGTTCCGTAAATTGCTGTCATAAAAATGTTTAAAGCTTTATGTCTGCAATAAAAGCACATGTGTACCTTAGATAGGTACAGATCTTTACTGGCGTACGAGATTTTACATCATGCAAAATTTTACACGAATATACAGGGTGTACGAGAACCCAGGATACCCGTGATACGGTTTCAGCTTGATTTATGTCGATCCTCTTCTACCAGTAAGACAGGGTGGTCAGAAAATGCTGAGAGGAGTTGCGCTGAGCTGAACGTTTTTCATACGCAATGCTAGTTCACTCCGCTCCGCTTCTAATTTGGTGGCCAACCGGCTTAAGTGTGGAGATTGTACAAAAACATTACTATATTTTTTGTCCGCTGCTATATTATGGAACTTTTCTAATCCACATTACTTTTTTCAACACTTCTTTGAAGCTATATTAACATCCCAATTTCGGTCTACTTTTTGCTTTTTGAATTAAAGTCTTGCTTCGTACGCCTGTTTTTTGATCATATCTTTTTTATTCGGCGGTCATATCACCGCAGTTACGATTTAACAGTGGTGTTTTCGTAGGGGCTATGCATTCACTCTAATACTAGAAGTATTCCTGGTTTTATTTTTTGATTTTCTGAAGAATTACATCTTTTTATTTTCATAGCTGGCTCGTTAGCTTCTTTATCAATGTCCATAATTTTTTTTTGTGTTTAACGTCCGACTATTGTGCACACTTGGGCTAATGCAGACAAGATATTGATATGAAAACATTAAAATCTGTCATTTATAAAAGTTTTAAAAAAATCGCCGCAACATAAACGCACAAAACTCAAAAACGCGTGCTCTCACCGTCACAGCTGTTGGCATACTGATTCACAAGTACTGTTCGCCCAGTCTACCGGCAGCAGGGCATATCACAAACGAATAACAAGAAGAATTCAAATTCCCCGAAAGTTTTGGTAGCACGTATATATACATCTTAATAAATCCTTTAAAACTTTATCTGAAAGATCAATATCGACGCTCATTTCGTAATTCTTTGTCTGGGTTTTAACACGATGGCCGCTTGAGCTTATTTTCCAATGAAAATTCATAAAGAAATATTTTTTTTTAGTTTAACGTTTGACTATTGTGCACACGTGGGCTAATGCAGACGATGGGATGATTTATAGCATACGAAAATGCCAAGCCCTGGCCAGAAATCAAACCCGGGTCCTCGGGTTATAATTTACACCTGTGTAATAATATTGGCAAAAGATTTGTTTGTTTTTGTCAAAAAATATCTTTTAATTAGACGTTCCTTTTTTAAAACACTGAAACGTTAACCTGCTCCGTCTTACGTTATTCAAGTATGTTAAAATTGTTTGAAATCAAATTACATTTTAACGGGTTTGGAATAATTAATTTGTCCGAACGAAGCGATGTCTCCTTCTCAACTCAAACGTTCGACATTTGGTTTATTTGTTACGCAATTTTGACCAAACTATGAACGTACCTTTTATATGTAAGATTCTTTACAATTTACTTCAGTTTCAAGATGGCAGTCTCTGATTTAATACTGCTTTACGCAGTTTCAGAAAAACGCATTGATTTAGTTTTGAAATTTAGTTAAAAATACCTTTATAAATCCCGAATGACAAAGCGCTATTTGTAAGACAATCAAATTGAACGATTGTTTTGAAATTTGGTATGAACGTAACTTGCATAAATTGTGAACAACGTTTATGTAAGATTCTTCAGATTCTGCAATTTACTTCAGTTTCAAGATGGTGGCTTCTGATTTAACAATATTTTTAGCAGTGTCGGCAAAACATATTGACTGATTGTTTTGAAATTCGTTAAAAATACCTTGTATAGAGCTCGGACTATGTAAGGCTATTGTAAGATTTTTTCCATTTACTTCAGATTCAAGATGGCCAACCACTGATTTAACGATGACGTGTGCAGTTGCTGGTTATTTCCTGTAATACTGGCTGAACGGCAAGACAAATCTTATTATTGACCGCTTCATGGAGGAAGAGTATAAATTTTCAATAAAATTGGTCCGGTTATATTGACGGAAATGGTTACGCGCGCTGTCGTAGAGCGATGGTTAGGCAATTAAGAATATACTGTAAGGTCCACCTTTCTTTGAACTACTAGTAAATAAAAATATAAGAATTAAAATAAAAAGGCCTACTTGAAAAGAAAAAGAAAAATTGAAAGAAAAATTTACTTTCTATAAATTTATAAACAGTACTGGATTTCAGGGAAGGCCATAAAAAGCAAAGCAATTGCAGTGCCTTTTACTGGTAAAATAGGCCGAGGCATAGGTGTCATCTTGTCACTCGCGGACAGTAAGTAGCCTATTTCCCGGTTTTGCAGAAAACTTCCATTCGGGAAGTTTTGCTTCGTATATTCATGGACATTTTTAAAGTGACTACTTCTTATCGCGGGGTATGGGTATATGTTTGCACGGAGAAAAGATTCAGTTTTCCGTCACGGAACGCTCTAATTTTTGTTTAGTGATTAATAAAATGTATTTTTAAAGTAAAAACTGTATGGTCGAGGTTGACAAAACATGGGTATAAACATTTGCTTTCACGTCACGCTTGAATCCGTAATGCACACCTTACAGCATATATTGTTCTTGTATATATCTAGACTGGAAGTGACCACTTCTAAACAGCTGATTTCGCACAATAGCTTCAATAGCACAGTATCATTTCAATTGGGGTTATGTTTATTGTTCTTGTTAATTTTAAAAAACTCTAAATTTGTGTAGTTAAGTTATTTAATGTATATGACCTATACCACTTTTTGAATGCCAGAATCACAAATATTATATTTATTATTACACTTAGACAGTATAACTGTCAAAAGTAGGGTTATAAACTGATTAATTAATAAAGTCCCTTATATAGCCTAAGATACTCAAATTCATAGTCTGACAGTTTCAGTTAATGTTTAAGTTGTGTACCTACACACACGCGAAATTTAATACGAAAATAAATTTCAAGAGTTGCCTTTTCCTGCAATCATCTAAATTTTTATAAAAATAATTACATTATAATAGTGAAAAAGTATACAGTCAGGCATGCCAAAGAATTAGTCACTTCTGTCGGCCAATCCCGCACTGCTTCAGTTTTTTTACCTCCTTTTGGAGTAACACAAAATCAACGCAAATAAGTTCGGGCAATTTTTTACACCATTTACTTTTTTTTAGTCCTTTCGCCGCGATAGAAGGTTTTTTTCTGATAGAATTTGAATATTACACTAAAAGACACCTCTCAATGTAAGTAAGGGGAAAGGGCTGAAATGAAAACGAAAGGGTAGAGTTGAACATCCCTCCTCTTACACAGGGGATGATATTGATATAGCCTTTCCTCCATCGAACTTGAGTGTTTTCCGATTCTATTATCGAAACACTGTTCTGTTCATATAGGCTTACACTGCTTTATTGGATGTGTATATAAATAATAGCGCACGCAACTGGCTCGATGACGCGATGGAATCGAATTTCCAACGATATTTTTATTTCTGTTGGACTATTTTTTTGAAAATATGATTTCACCAACATAAATCAGCGTTTACATTTGCGTAATGAACAATTAATTTAGAAATTTCATTGAAAAGACGAAAATTAAACTCTCGGCGAAAATATAAGTTACTTGGAATAGCCGCCATTTTAAAATGGTTTGAAATTTGAAACGAATTTCGCTAAAAACAAACTTGTTCAGGTTATTACTAGTATCGATTTTTGTGCCAATTTTTAATAAAATCGGCATAAATTATCATTTTAAACTTCCGAATCACATTAAAAGTACGGAAATAAATCATGACAATTGTAAATAACAATTGCTTTCAAACGTTATATGGATTTTATCGCTGATTACGGAGTGGGGTAGGATCAGATTTCAAAACTTGTAGTATACAAAAGACTTAATTGTTAAATTTGAACAATGAAAAGAAGGTCATATTGATTTTGTTGGTAATTACGAAAGTGGATTTTCTCAAAACCTGATCTACAGCTTAGTATCAGTGCACGATTCAACCCTGGATCTTACCTTCAACGGATCATTTTTTTAATGACAATTCTCTATTAAATGTTATAAAAATATAAGAATTTTATCTTTTAGTACAAAATTATTTTAATTAAATCAGATTCACACAGTTAGTATATTATGTTATTTGCCATCTCAGTGAATATATAAAGTATGTACAGTGTATGGTGGTAGTGTATCACTATCAGCACATTTTGTTGGACCCAAACAAATTGACTGATTTTTATAGTTTGGAATAGTTAATTTGCTGGTCTTTATTTTTTAATGTTTCCAAATTACCCGTTATCAAACACTTTTTTAGTGAAAACCTCGTAAAGTTTAACGAAAGTCAGAATATGTCAAAATCGGCTCATATGATTTTTATAAAAATCTGCAATGTTGTCCTCAAGTGTCCGGAATGATGAATATTTCTCGAAAAAATTACAACTCGCATATAACAGAAAATTGTATTAATTCCTTATAATCTGTTTATTAATTTATTTTGTGTGTGTGTGTGTGTGTGTGTGTGTGTGCGCGCTTGCGCGCGTGTGTATGACAATTTAACATTGCTTAAAACGTTATCACAGCTACAAATTAACACCGAAAAATTTAAATGTGGTGTTTCGTCTAATCTTTAATGGGTCCATGTTATCCTGCACTATAGAACTTTTTTATTATATGAAAATTTTATCAATCTATATAACAGAATATATTATATAACCCAATAGAAGTATATTTGACTTCTACTTGAACAAGCAATTTTATTTGACAGAATTGCAAATTTTTAACATACGTCGTGTTTTATGTGTGGTTGTGATGTTAGATTTTGCGTGTCGCGTGATACAATGAACATGTTTATAATGACATATAATAGTACCCGTATATTTTGCACGTCACAAATCTCATATTAAATCAATTATAATTAGAGATTTCTTGCGTTTCCACGTAATCGAAAACCTAATCGAATGATCTAATCGAAAACCTTGTGCATGTGAGGCGCACGTCATAACCACAATACTACGGAAACCACGGGAAGTTTGACCGATGTAATTATAAGAAATGAATCGTTAATTTAATTTCAGTAGTTCTGTTAAAAGATCAGTTGTTTTTCGTATAACTATCAGCTGATTAATTAATTCGTAAATATCAGCTGATTTAACTGAACAGCTGATAGGCTACATTACGTTTTAGGTTACGTTGTTAAAAATTATGTTGATTTGTCGTTTATATTAATTCGTAACGATCAGCTGATTTCACTGAACAGCTGATAGACTATAATAAGTTTCAGGTCATATTGTTAATAATTACCTATGTAAATTTATCGTTTTTTCGAAAAAAAATCTTAATTAAAATAACAATAAATACAAGATTATTTAATACAATACGATATATGCAATTATAACTTTTAAGAAAAAAGGAAAAAAAATCCGTTTTGAACCCAAAATAAAAATCATGTTCCGTGTTTTCGAACAAATTATCCTCATTAAAAAAAAGAAGAAGAAAATATGACACATGATTTTTATTTTGGGTTCAATAACAACAATTTTTTAAGAAATAAAAGGTGTCATCAAACATTTAGACTACCATTTTTCTGAAGGTGTTCTCTTATATAGATCTTATTTGAACAGATGATTATTGAAACATGTGTTCATTAACCGAAAGAGTTCATTAGAATCCCGTCAGAATGCAGCACATACAACTGTTCTATTACCGGCTGTTTACATTTATGTTTATTTAGACTTTCTGCGTTGCATATGCTCATTATAAATAATGATTTACACGATGTATTGAAAAAATATATTAAAGGATATTGAATTGTGGCTTAGATAAACACGTATGTATGGTTTCAGGAAAATCTACTATGTAAAAGTGTCACCATAATTAACTTTATTTTTTTAATTATTTTAAAGTTTGTCGACCTTAAGCTGACGTTATGAGTGGAGAAAGCGCTGGGAAAAATAAAATATCGTAAGTCTTACAGTTCGATGAGTTTTTACCAATTATTAAGTTTTTTCATACAACAGCTGATTTTGTTCCCCCGCTGATAAATTCTATAATAATATTACAAACTTATTGGTAGAGTGAAAATTGAATGTTGAGGATTATATACAATTACCCAGTCCACGCTGCCTGCTTGCCTTTACTTATAAAGGAACGTGCACCCTTGTCGTCATGGCAACCAGATGATTCATGACACTGTGCTCTGCGCCTCCAAATAATCTTATTTACTTGTCAGATCGGCGCTCCTTGTCGAACCAACACGGTTTTGTGATGGATAGAAGAACACGATACGGGACTTTTTAAATGTATTTCGTGTTCGGTTTACGAAACGAAGCACGCCTGAAAAACGTTTACAAACTAAATGACTGCATGCATCACTTTTGTGTTGAAACAATTTTTTTTGTAACTAAAAATAAAATTACGAAAAAAGCTACATAAATATTTTCAGTCCGTCATATAACCTAAAATTTGCTAATGTGAAGTTTTGGATTTTTACTTAATTTGTCAGTATTAGGTTAAGCAATAATTAAGTTTAAGAAAAATTTTGCGCTGTATAGTGCTACAAAAAGGAAAAGTAAAATTTCCAAAAAACGACTCCAAAATTTGGCGGAACTACTTACACAATTTTATGTATTTAATCTGTTTGTTGATTTTCATCTATATGTAAAGACTAGAAACCATTAACTTTAATTTAAGAGACCATAAAACAAAAACAAATAACAAACCATGTAGGCCTACAACAAAACCAAATTTTTACTTTTTACAATATTAACCAGTGAGAAAGTAAGTTACATTGTTTGATTTTGAAATACGTTTAAGTAATAAATGTATTTTTTTGGGCATTTAAAAAATAAATGACTGCAGTTTACTGAAATGCAAAGTACACATTTTGATACTTCTGTTTGAAAAATGTTTTAGTTTATTTAAACGTGAAATGCCAAGTTTGATATATGTTTTTCTAGGATGATTTAGTTTATGAAAACGTGAAGTGCCAAGTTTGATATATGTGTTTCGAGAAATTTATAATAGCCTGAAATTTATCAATCAAATTTAAATATTTTGAGACGGATTTAATTTGTTGAAAAGTGAAGTGCCAAGTTAGACGGCACGTGTCTTGAGACTGATTTAGTTTACTAAAACGTGAAACGCTGAATTTGATATATGTGTTTGGTGATTTATTTAAGTTATTGAAAAGTCACGTGCCAAGTTTGATACATGTGTTTCTTGGTTTATTTAGATCATTGGAAAGTAAGGTACCAAATTTGATGTATGTGTTTCGAGAAGTTTATAGTAACCTGAAGTGTCAAGTTTATTATAAATATTTTGAGACTGATTTAGTTTACCAAAACAATAAGTGTCAAATTTGATGAAACGTAAAGTGCCAAGTTTGATATATGTTTTTTGGTTTATTTAGATTATTGGAAAGTGAAGTGCCAAGTTTGACATATATGTTTCCTGGTTTATTTAGATTATTGGAAAGTGAAGTGCCAAGTTTGACATATATGTTTCCTGGTTTATTTAGATTACTGGAAAGTGAAGTGCCAAGTTTGACATATATGTTTTCTGGTTTATTTAGATTATTGGAAAGTGAAGTGCCAAGTTTGACATATATGTTTCCTGGTTTATTTAGATTACTGGAAAGTGAAGTGCCAAGTTTGACATATATGTTTTCTGGTTTATTTAGATTATTGGAAAGTGAAGTGCCAAGTTTGACATATATGTTTCCTGGTTTATTTAGATTATTGGAAAGTGAAGTGCCAAGTTTGATATGTATGTTTTTTGGTTTATTTAGATTATTGGAAAGTGAAGTGCCAAGTTTGATATGTATGTTTCCTGGTTTATTTAGATTATTGGATAGTGAAGTGCCAAGTTTGACATATATGTTTCCTGGTTTATTTAGATTATTGGAAAGTGAAGTGCCAAGTTTGACATATATGTTTCCTGGTTTATTTAGATTATTGGAAAGTGAAGTGCCAAGTTTGATATGTTTGTTTTTTGGTTTATTTAGATTATTGGAAAGTGAAGTGCCAACTTTGATATATATGGTATATGGTTCCTGGTTTATTTAGATTATTGGAAAGTGAAGTGCCAAGTTTGATATGTATGTTTCCTGGTTTATTTAGATTATTGGAAAGTGAAGTGCCAAGTTTGACATATATGTTTCCTGGTTTATTTAGATTATTGGAAAGTGAAGTGCCAAGTTTGACATATATGTTTCCTGGTTTATTTAGATTATTGGAAAGTGAAGTGCCAACTTTGATATATATGGTATATGGTTCCTGGTTTATTTAGATTATTGGAAAGTGAAGTGCCAAGTTTGATATTTATGTTTGCTGGTTTATTTAGATTATTGGAAAGTTGGAAAGTGAAGTGCCGAGTTTGATATATGTATTTCATGATTGTTTTAGGTTATTTAAAACCTAAATTTAAAAGTAAAGTGCCATGTTTGATATATATATATATATATATATATATATATATATATATATTATTGAATTATTGAAAAATTAAGTGCAAAGTTTAATGTAGGCTCTATGCATTTATGACTGACTTTGATTATTGAAAATGTAAATGCTATGTTTGATATATATGTTTCATGATTGTTTTAGATTACTGAAAAGTGACATGCCAAGTTTGATGTATAGGCCTACGATTGGTGATAGGTTTAGTTTATATAAAAGTGAAGTGCAAAAGTTTTGCAGCAAATTTAAAATACGAAATTACACTTGAACAAGTGACCAACTTTGTACGTTCAGAATAATTCCACTTCGGATCACGACGTCGTCACGAATCACGCCTGCGATTTCGCGTGCTAAATTAACCGAAACTACTTTGTAATGACGTCACGGTTTATCCATTACAACTAACGCGCCAATCACTGCGCCAGCCGGAGCGAGGCGCCACTAGCGCTGTCTACCCGACAATGTGTTAACTACAATATCACACACTGGTGTGCTGGCACGTTAATTAGATTTCAAACTTGTTGATCTGGTAATTTGTCTACACTGCGAATATTGACAAGTTGCTAAACAGGGCTGCCAATATAGAAACACTATAAGTGAAATAATTGTTTTAATAATATTTTAGCTTGCGTAGTTGTACGGACCTCCTTGAGGGAAATAATTGAATGAAGCCATGTTCAAGCTTATGTTTGTATTTTTTAATTGCGAAAGTTTTTAAATAATGATATTTTCTTTTTTTATCATTGTTTTAAGTGTACATAATGGTGACCTTTAAACAATCGATCTAACATTTCAATGGCATAATCGATTTCAGGTGCCTTCAGTTAAAATAATCTTGCCAAACAGCTGACATAAAAGGAGCAATTTTACACAAAATAACAGTATTTTAAAATAATTTTGTTATCTCACCCTTTTTTAGACAACCTGATTTCAGCATCATCATCTACGTTAAAATCTTCATGAACTGGTATCAAAATTGTTTAAAATACATTGAAAAAAATTTAGTTCACACATACGGGTTTTCAATACAGTTTCAAAGACAGTATTACTGATTTGTGTAGTTTTAAACTCTGTTTGCATTCAGTATAAGACATGAAAAACATTACTTCGAACATTAAGGCGGTCGGGATCTGTTTTGATGTTACATTTTGGAAAATCGCTTCCATCACGTTAGCAAGAAAACAGCGTACAGCGATTTTGACCCTTTTACTATTTTGGGCACTGATACAAACGAACAGACGTCCAATTAAACTATTCTTGAGCGCATTTCAATTGGAAAATGAATTATTTGAGGGACATTATAGTAAGAATCAATCTTAGTACCTGGAAATGGCAGCAGTGTGAAAATGAATCTGACACTGGTCGGGGGTAGAATTTAACACTGATTATGTTGGTGGAAAGAGATTTTCCAAAAAATACAAGTTTTATTGTTGCTTTTTATTATTTACACTAAAATTGTTTGTTAATGTTGCAATGTACAGAATTAATTTTAAAAAATTGGTAAAATATTCCTAGAATTTTAATTCAGTTAAATTTAAAGATGTTTCGGAAATAATGTTTAAACGCTATAGCACTACAGCGGTGTTGTATAGATTTGGTACTGACATTGGCTTCTGATGTCCGATTTAAAAGAACATTATACGTATAGTTGACTCAGCGAAACGATGCCTCTATTTAAACTCTATTGATTTATGCGTTTGTTTGTTACGCAGTTTTGGCAAAACGCCTTGAACGATTGTTTTGAAATTTTCTACGAAGGTAACTTGTTTACAGCCCAAATGAAGTATGTGTAAGATTTCCCCCCCCATATAATTCTGTTTCAAGATAGCTGCCTCTGATATAACGATGTCGAGTGTACGCAGTTTTAATCAAACGCATTGACCGATTGTTTTGAAAACTGGTACGAAGGTATAAGATTAAGATTTTTTCCATTCATTTCCGTTTGAAAGAAAGTAACGGCAAACCTATGATAATTCTGACCGCTTACTGAAGGAAGAGCACACAATTTCCAATAAAGTTGGTCCAGTAACATTTTTCGTAAATATTACGTTTACCGGTTAAATTGGCGGAAAAGTTACGAGCGCTATCGTGGAGCGAAGGATATACTGCTAGGTCTGCTGTTCGTTGAACCACTGATTTAGTAGTGATTTATTTGTTGTTATTTATAACCATTATAAACAACGACGTAACGTAATGGAAGCGAATTTCCGAAAATTATATTTTCTCTTATTTGAAAATCTGATTATACCATAATAAACATTATTAAAATATGCGTATGTCGGCTTTAGTTAAATTGAATTAAAAATAAAAAAAACGAACCCTGACCGCCGTCGAAAATAAAGAGCCCGAACAAAGTATGTGTACAATTTTTACCCATACACTTCCGTTTCAAGATGGTGACCTCTGGTTTAACGGTTTCCTGTAATACCGTTGAACGGTAAGACCTATCATAATTTTAAGCGCTTCATGGAGAAAGAGCAATAATTTCCAATAAATTTGGTCCAGTGATATTTTCCCTAAATATTACGGTTACCGAAAATGGTTACAGAGTGCTGTTGTAGAGCGGTGACCAAGCAATTGTACTACAGTTTATTGCACTACCAGTAAAACTGATTTCAGGCGCAAGGTAGGCAAAATAAATACACGTCAGTGTTGCGTTGCATACCATGCGCCCGTAATGGAAAGTAATCCAAGTCAATACACTGGCTTAATCTACAAGAACAATAATTTATAAAACAGGCAACGGTTAATGAAGTTATCTTGAAGCCGATTGGAAAGATCCGAAGTCAGAAGTTTTTGGTTCCAACAAAACTATAAAAAAAATCTAAAATGACGCTAAAAGTGTTGACTTTGGTAGTTCATTGATTAATTAAAACTTATTTCCTCGCTGTTTGCTTATACATTAAAACGACAGTTTGTTTGATTTGCCTTACATTGCATTTGCAGTTTCAAGAGGGCGGCTAAGTGGTTTTAATTTGAAGCTAAGAAATTAATTGGTTTCCTTCAGATTCCTTACATTAAAGCATTCTGCTCGTATACGGTAAACATAGAAAATTTATTAAAATATTTTTTTTAAATCGTATTTTCAACGAAATTTTTAAAATGTTAGCTATACAATTATCGAAAAAAATAAAGAATCTATTTTCATGAAAAGTATGGTCATTAGAAAAATCGAACTTAATTATTTGTTCGAACTAGTCGTTTTCAAATCCCTTTGAGTACAGAATGTGAAATTTGTTGAAAAATTAACACTCGGTTTATCTCTAACGCATATAAAAAGAAGTTATCTAGGTCAGCCAACTTACCAGCCTAGTCTAACTACAAGATAAATTGACTTAGTTCTCTTGAGTATTCATAATACGCCAACTTTGTCAAGCAGCCGGGATGCCTCGTTGTTGGTGTTGAGTCTTCAATGACATTGAGTACTTGAGATCAACTGTGTAGATACGCAAGTTCGATGGAAATCACTATTATGGATTTACCAAAGAACACTCGTTATAATTCTCAAGACTCTGTTATCTTTGTATCCTTTCAACATTACTACCGAAAGATATACCGTAATAATAAACAAACGTATTACTTAAATTTAGTTAACAATTCTTGCCTAAAAGGTATACAATATTTCTCTACGTAATATTACGTAAAATATTTCCTTTTTTTAAAATGTTCCTTCCAGCGCAAGTTTACTTCTAGCTTCCTTTTACAGCTAGTCTGCACCCATTGAGAGGATTTAGACGTCCCTCGTGGTACCCGAGTCTAACACACACTTACACTTACAATACTACACTTACGACTTTAACACTTTATACTCACACTTACATTTAGGGAGGCAATAATAGCCTCAATGTGCCTTAAAATAACAAAAAAAAAAGCTTTTAGCTTTATGCCAAGTGACTTTGCTGAGTTTGAATAAAGAACAATCAAACCGTCAGTGGATGTATGCAGATGTTTTTTAAATTGTTTTGTTGATAAGACTCACATGGACAGATTTTAAAATCCTTAAAGTTTTACGGGGTACGCAAAATGGAAAGAGCCTATGGTATCGCTAAAAATTATTATAACTAAAATTATTATAAAAAAGTGTTTATCTAAAAATCTTAAAATAAGGCAATACACTATAGTAGTGAAACCGGAATGCCTGTACGCAAGTGAATGCTTGGTACTAAAGTATAGTTTAGATAAACTGAAAATACTAGAAAGGAGAAAAATGAGAAAAATTTTAGGCCCAGTGAAGACTAATGAAACATGGAAACTAAGATCTAATGATGAAATATACAGGAACATAGAGGAGTTGACAGAGACGATAAGGAAGAGAAGACTGCAATTTTTTGGACATATGTACAGGATGAATGATTCAAGACTAGAGAAAAGGATGCTCAAGTACCTATGGGATAAAAAGTCAACAACTAGTTGGATTCAAGAGGTAAGGAAAGATTTAGAAAGAAATAATATTAAAGAAGAAGAAACGCTGAACAGAGAGATTTTTAGAAAGAGGATATTGAGTATGGAGGGATTCCAAGGAAGATTGCAGAAGAAACCTGGCGCGAAGTGGTCCGAAGACGTAAAGAAGCTGCATAGTAAAAGGATGAGGGAGTATTGGAGGGAACGGAAGAGAAAGCAACTAAGTGTGAAGAATTGAAATTGTCACGTGGTCCCTAGCAGGCCTCATCGAAAGAAGAAGAAGAAAGTTTTACGACACTTCTTGCTGCAAGGAAATATACCATGCACTGCTTCTTAAAGATCTGCAGTTAAATGATTGATTATATCGCCTACAAACAGACCAAAAACATCGTCTGAAAACGTAACGATACAACTATCTGGCCACAATATCTGGCAACGTTGGGATTGGAATATCTGTATTGCTCAAATATTTTAAGAAATATTATTGAAGTACACTTTAAATAAAACAAAACACATGGTTTGAAAATGAATATAAAAAGCAAAAATAAATATGGACCGCACCGGATTTTTTTATCCTTGAACAAAAAATTTGATTTACATAACTAAAATTTGAAAAAAATATGATGTATCAATTTTGAGAAATTAAGACCATGTTTGGTTTTTAATACATTTTTGGGAAATAATTGAATGGGAACAAGTTTGCATATTATTTTTGCAGTATTTATTTTTGTACATCTGTTTGTGAACTTTGTGAATCGCACATCACAATCGAATATATTTTGCAAGACTGTAATGGCTTAAGGAACCTGCACCGGCTGTGTGGATTAGGCAGTACTTTAAAGGAAACTGAAAATGATGCTTCAGCTATTGACCAAGTAATAAATTTCTTGCGTTGCTTAAATATATTTCATAAAATAGTAATTATTTATTATTATTATTATTATACTTTCGATGAGGCCTGCTAGGGACCACGTGACAATTTCAATTCTTCACACTTAGCTGTTTTCCCTCATCCTTTCACTATGCAGCCTCTTTCTGTCCTCGGACCACTTCGCATCAGGTTTCCTCTGCAATCTTCCCTGGAATCCTTCCATACTCAATATCCTCTTTCTAAAAGCCTGTTCAGCGTTTCTTCTTCTTTTATATTATTTCTTTCTAAATCTTTCCTTATCTCTTGAATCCAACTAGTTGTTGATTTTTTTATCCCATAGGTATTTGAGTACCTTTTTCGCTAGTCTTGAATCATTCATCCTGTACATATGTCCAAAAAATTGCAGTCTTCTCTTCCTTATCGTCTCTGTCATGTCCTCTATGTTCCTGTATATTTCATAATTAGATCCTAGTTTTATTATTATTATTATTATTTTCCATGGACTATTTAAATCCCTGTTGTATTTTATTGTTTAAACATTATAATAATTTATTATATATTTTTTTTCAAAATACCTTAATATTTTTACTTTTATGATGTTTTATTAACTATTAATAATTCCTTAAACTTGAGTTATTTGAAATTTTGTTTTGAATTTTGGAAAATTCTCTTATTTTCAATTGGGTAATTTTATAATTGGTAATCCCTTTACAATCTTGTTTTAGACGATAGGATTTTCGCTCTCAAAATTTAAAAAAATCAGCTTTTATTAATTACATTTTTATAAAATAACAATATCGAACCTTTATCTATGTACCTAAAACATATAACTAGATGAGTTTTATAATTTACTGTCTTTACCGTTTAAGCGCACTACCGACAGACAGATTAATATATGCCTCCGTTATCCTCGTATTTACCCACCCAGAAAAACTTTCCTACTAACGGCACAAACATCGGGAAGTTCGAAACAATTCACCCCAACTTTTCAAAGTTTGGACGGTGACAATAAGGGAGGTGTTTAACTATGACAAAACTTTGCTGCGGGGTGGGCGAAGGGAGCGTTAGAGTCACCCCGATGTTACGTAATTCCAAGTGGGTCTTCGATTTAATTTATTAAAGCTCATTCACGGCACTAATCCTATAAACGAGCTGTGTTATGAACTCATTACGATCGGTTTTGTAAGAAAAATTACAACCTGTGTTCTTGAAACTACATATACAAGAAACCTACAGGTTCGTTACCAGGGAACTCCTACGTCTCATATTTTTCCATTTTAAGGCTTTGTAATAAAATAAAACCTACAAAAGTTTTGTAAACAAAATTTCAGGAGTAGTATGAAATGTTCCCGTAAGAGTGCAGCACAATGGAAATGCATAAATGACAGAAATAATTAATTACGCGTGTATCAGAACAGCTGATTGTTAAACAAACATTGTTGAAAGTAATATTCAAATTACTATTGTATTCGAGACTTAATTAATTATTGACCGAATCAGTTTTGAAAATAGAATCGGTAAGACAATCTAGGGCAGTTCTAATATATAAATGTTTTTAAATAAAAGACTGCTTTTGGTAAACAGTAAATACTGTAGCCTAATTAAGTATGTAATATAAAATCGGGTTAAAGTAGGTTTCAGTTGTAAATAATTTAATAATGTTCAACGTTAGATTCAGTCGTTAATTTTATAGGTTATAGTTTTAAATACGAAAGTAGAACGAAGTATTAAATAACGTAAATATAAAAATGACATTGCTTTATTAAAAAGGTCACACAATTATCAAGTATAACATAACGTCTACTTTAACTGAAGTTCATATTAACAAGAAATAGTAGGCCTATTTTTCACAACGATTTTACTTAGGACGATATGTACAGTAATCTTAAAATACAATTATTGAATTAAAGATTACTGTAGTATATTAACTAAATACCAACCAATGGTATTATTTAAGTTATTTTATTTTCAGAATTCATAGTTTTTTACGTTCATTACTGATAGAGATTTCATAAAAAAAGTCCTAACCTCCTTTTCTTTTCGCTTATGTACCAACAAGGATATTTATGGTTGTCATTTTGAAAGAAGAATTGATAAATCTAGGAAACTTCTAATATATAAATGTTGTTAAGTAAAAGACTCTGCTATTTAAATAGTAAATACTGAAACCTAATTTAGGTATTAATATAAAATCCGGTTGTATTAGGTTTAATTTGTATATACAAATGAACAGTAAGGTACGCTGTTAGAATTCAGGCATTAAATTTGTAGGTTATGGTTTTAAATACGAAAGTAGAACTAAAAAATAAATAATTTTGAATATATAAAATAACTAATCTCTTCTTGCTGCACATTGTTGTATATTATTCGTTTTTTCGCCGTTAACTGCGAATCGTTGAACAAGCCCAATAATTACTGTTATTAGAACATACGGTAAACATTTTACGAATAATAAACACTGTCTTTCGTTTTAAGGGGCTCTAACGATTTTGATTAATTTTGGGTATATTAAAATTTTCTGGCTTAACAAATCGGATGGTCACCACTCAGAGGAAATTAGTTTTAATTAGAAAAAACGCGTTGAATACAGGACAATGTATGTGTTTACCTAAAAAAAGTAATCGTTATCACAGATCCAATATGAATGAATAGAGGAGTTGTATGGATTTATGTTTCATAAGAAAATGTTTTGTAAATATCAGTAATATAAGCGAATCTCCATTGGAAAAATGAGCTATTGAAGTGGACATCATATATATATAAAATCGATTTTTGTGCCAAGTTGAATGAAATCAAACGAATATTGTAAACGGTAGTGTCCTAACAAATACACACACATACATACACACACACACACACACACACATATATATATATATATATATAATATATAAAAATGAGGATCGTTGCTGCTTTTAAGGTCCCTGGTCTGGGTCTTACTATGATAACAGTTACAACACTCATTTTTTAATGGAAATTCTCCAGTAAGTCCACCAAATTGGTAAGTGTATTCGATGCTGTACTTCTGGGCAATTCTTTGCAATTCTTATAACTCGTGGACTACACATTAAACAGAGTCTGGGAAATGTTTTTACATAATTTTATCTAAATACTTCCATTAGACGTACATTTCTTTGCATATTTCGTCAGTAAAGTTGATGTCAAGACCTTAATGATATTAGGTTCGTAGGACTTGTATAAAGTCTGGAACACCATATACTCGTGATACAAACATTGGTTTACTTACGACTGTAAAGCTGTAGTGAATAAAAGTACATTGACAATCAAGCGTGATTGCATCATTTTACACCATCCCTTCTTCTCCTGTCGTTGCCGTGGCAACGGTCTTTGTTACGCTCGTCTTAGTATTTGTATATATTCGTATTACACCTTCATAAATTGTACAAAACAATATTCTATAAGTTTTCTAATACGTTGTTTAAAAAAATATTCCCGTTCACCTTCTAAAACGTATAATTAATTTTCAAAAATTTTGATTTAAAAATTGTATATAAAAACACTTAGGCAGTACGAGACTGGCCGACAGAAGTGACTACTTTTGACATGCCTGACTGTATACTTTTTCACTATTATGATTTAATTATTTTTATACAAATTTAGATGAATGCAGGAAAGGGCAACTCTTAAAAATTATATTTGTATTAAAATTTCACATGTGTGTAGGTACGCAACTTAAAAATTAACTGAAACTGTCGCAGACTATGAATTTGATTATCTTAGGCTACATAAGGGACTTTAATAATAATCAATCAGTTTATAACCCTATTTTGAAAATTATACATGACAGTTATACTGTCTAAGTATAATAATAAATATAATATTTGTGATTCCTGCATTCAAAAATTGATAAAGGTTATATAAATAATCTACACAATTTTAGAAAATAATTAACTACACAAAAACTAACTACGTAAATTTAGAAAGTACACATTTTTAAAATTAAGAAGAACAATAAACATAACCTCAATTGAAATAATATTGAAGCTATTGTGCGAAATGAGTTGTTTAGAAGTAGTCACTTCCAGTCTAGATATATACAAGAACAATATATACTGTGAGGTATGCATTACAGATTCAAGCGTGACTCGTAAGCAAATGTTTATACCCATGTTTTGTCAACCGCGACCATACAAGTTTTCACTTCCAAAATACATTTTATAAAGCACTAAAAAAAATTATTATGTGTTGTAATAATGATTGTAATAATAATGTTGTAATTGTAATTGTAATAATGTTCCCTAGAGTGCGCGTATGGATGAGTTAGGCAGACTCCGTGATGGCAAACTGAATTTTCCCCCGTGTAATATATACATACACCCATACTCCGCTATAAGAAGCAGTGACTTCAAAAAATGATAGCAATCTGGAACTATTTTATTTAGTAACTCTTGAATCGATTTATTAGTGAATTTCCACTAGAAAATGAACTATTCGAGCAGCCAGCTTGGTAAGACCGATCCGGGACCTTGAAATGAGCACCGATCCTGACCTCTAGATCAATGTTTTGATGAAAAATATAAAATATAAATTTTGTTTGCTGTACTGTGAAATGCGTAAGTGTTAACACGCTTACTTTCTCAATTTCAGTCCGATTCGATTAAAACGACACAAAAAATTAAATTCTAGTAATACAGTTGCAAATTGCACAAGTTTGTTAATTAGTATCATATATTAAAAAATTCATAGCATTTTTGTCTTAAAATAATTTTGAATATATAAATTCATCATCGTATGGAGCGTTAAGAACTGCATTAATTAGCATTTTAAATTTCAAAAATATTTTGATATAAGAAATTTAACGGCGGTCAGGGATCATTTTCGTATTTTCAATGCAAATTTGAAAGTTTCTATTGCCCAATAGATCTTACTGCTGTTTACAATTTTAAAATCAAAGTTGCAGAAAGAGGTATGATAAAGATCACTGCCTCTTTTATCACGTCAGCGTGACAGTTACGTGACGCATATATTATTTGTATATTGATAAAATTGGAATATTTATGTGTTTGACTACGAGGAAAACAAAACAACTACAGTATTTATTGTAATGATGATTTACCAGAGACTTCTTATAAATAGAGAGGCTCCGGAAGGGGTGCAGACTAGCTGCAACTATTGAGAGGATTTAGACGTCCTTGGCG
This sequence comes from Callitettix versicolor, assembly GCA_022606455.1. NCBI lineage: Eukaryota > Metazoa > Arthropoda > Insecta > Hemiptera > Cercopidae > Callitettix > Callitettix versicolor. The sequence continues at coordinate 26,646,931 of CM040186.1, forward strand.
GTACCTGAGTCTAACACACACTTACACGTATAACACTACTTTTACGACTTTAACACTTTACACTCGCACTTACATTTAAGGAGGCGATAATAGCCTTAATGTGTTTTTCGCCTTAAAATAACAAAAATATATAAATAGAGAGGGGCGGAGTCCTATACATTTTAATATAAAAAATTAGTTTGAATACTTAATGTCAGTAACCTGACTAGACATCGATTAAAATAATTTCTTCATAATTGAAAACGGTGTCGCAAAGGTGACAAAGGGAGGGTTAATTTACAAAAACCCACCCCTGTAATGCTAATCTTGTTTACTTTGACTAAGAATCAAGGCTAATGTAATACTGAATACTGACGTCTTGATGGAGGCGGGGTCGCAGGCGGGAAGGGGTAATCTACCCCGTGTAAACATTAGCTGGTTGTGATGAAGACATTGAGACTGTGTCAACGCAGAAACAATAATACGTTTGGGGGAGAGGGTAGTTTTAAGGATGATTATTTTTCTTGATATAGAAGTTGTACAGATTGAGTTTCAACGAGTGTTTCTGTTTTTGATATTCACTAAGGTAAAAATTATTATTATTTAAAAACTATGAATTTCGAAGACTACAATTGGCTTCAATGGCTTACCTTTATTTATTACACACACACACACACACCCACACACACATATATATATGAGAGAGAGAGAGAGAGAGATAAATAAATATAAATATAGATACATATACAGGTGATTACAGAATTCGCCAGAAATGTTCGAGATATACAAAAAAAGAATAAATTTCTGTAAAGGTATGCCATAAAAAGTTTAGTTTTTCATCTGTCTGTCTGTGTTTTTTAAAGAAACATTTATTACTCAATGACCGTTTACATTACACGAATGTGTTAGGAATTAAAATTGTAATTTTAAATATTAATTTTAAAAATTTAAAAGAAGATACAGCCAAAGAATAAACCTTATTTTGACAAAGACGCAGAAAAATTATGAAACTGTCTGTTGTTATATTTTTTTTAATTAAAGATGAAAACACATTGAGGCTATTATCGCCTCTCTAAATGTAAGTGTGAGTCTAAAGTGTTAAATCAGTAAGTGTGTGTTAGGCTCGCGTACCGCGGTACGAGGGACGTCTAAATCTTCTCAATAGGCTGCACCCCCATGCGGGGGCCTGTTGTTATAAACAAGGTATGTAGAACAGCAGTTTAGGCTAGATATAAGCTTGGGGGAGAAGTAGGTCGCGGTCAGTCGCTTCTAAGAGCGACCGGAGGGTTCGTCAGTTCTGGTGGGACTGGAAGGCTGTTTAAAGGCCAACTGTTCGTCCTGAAATAACTGCTATTCCAAGAGGACATTCCAGACAGGAGGGTGTTGGGGAGCAACGGATCCCTACTATCCACGAGATAAGCAGACAGTTTTTACAAAATTTTCTTCCTCTTCAATTTTGGTGTTAAACATTGGGGGCACGAGTTTCCGGAAAGGATCTTGGAATATTACTTCTGGGAAACATTCTGATCGGCAATACAATAGTGCTCATTCTTGGGTTGTTATCAAGAGCCGAAAGGAGATTGTAGTATAGTTATATGTATTAAAGAACATTTTTGAACCACCGATAGTTGAGTCCTTAAAGAACCCGGTTACGAGAGATTGCAAATTTCTAACACAAGACAATATTAAGAAAAAACATTGAACAATATTTCATCTATTTTCAAAATAGCGCAAATCTGAATGTTTTAAATAAAAATAACATAAAATAGAAGAGGGTTACTAAATATTCGGATAACAACATTTTTTTTACAAATTTAACAATGTTTGAAAGTAATCAGGTGTAAAATAACGGAACAGTGTTATCAAACATGATCATACATTTTATTCTATTACTAAGACATTACTACAAAGGCTATTTGTACTACTATTGCAGACTCACTACAAAGGCATATTTTGTTAGTTTTAAAACAGCTGATTTTCTGCCAGAATATACCTGATATCAAATTCATATTATATTTCTGAAAGTTTGTGTGTTTGTTTGTTTGTTTGTTATTCAATCACGCTTTAACCACTGGACCAATTGAGATGAACTTTGGTACGAATATGGTTTAAGTATCTGAGATACACATAGGCCTATTCCCGTTTTACAAAACGTCATTATACTACTTACCTAGCCCAAAATAACTATTAGTATTTAGTTTTGTAACATGTGTTAACTGTAGTTATTTACTGGACCTGAGATTTAGGTACCTGAGATGAACATAGATTCAATCCTATTTTGATAATCTTAATCTGTGTTTTATTTATTGCAAAATTATTGCTTTTAATGTAACATTTTCAATATTTTAGTTGAAATTTTTTTCAAAACTGACTTTAATTTGTTACTTTGTGTTGAATTTTCAATATTAAATATAAAAAAATCCCTACGCAGAGTGCCAATTGTAAGGTAGTATATATATTTGTGTAATTACATTATAAGAAAAAATGGTAAATATACAGTGTAGCATATCCTGGATTTTTCGATATTTTTGTTACTAAAATGCTTTATTATGTGCCCAAAAGCAAGAATCCAAAATATTTAAGCACGAGAAGTACGATAAAAATCGAAAATAAAAGTGAAAACATAACTTTAAAATCGCTACCCTGCGAAAATCAGTAACGTGTTGTAAATCGGTAAAACAATAAAAATACGTCTAACACGGGTTTTGGGTAATAAGAAACCCATTTTTAAAAAGAATACTGCATATCCAAACTGACACGGTTGTTAGGCCTAACAAGGTGATGCGTGAAAAAACCTTTATATTTTTTAAAAAATAGCCTACTATATATCCTGACACGGTTGTTGGGCCTATTACGGTGATACGTAAAAAAACCTTTATATTTTTTTAAAGAATACTACTTATACTAACAGACACGGTTGTTAGGCCTAACACCGTATTGGATAATAAGAAACCCATTTTTTAAAAGAATACTGCATATCTAAACTGACACGGTTTTTAGGCTTAACAAGGTGATGCGTGAAAAAACCTTTATATTTTTAAAAAAATACCCTACTATATATCCTGACACGGTTGTTGGGCCTATCACGATGATACGTAAAAAAACCTTTATATTTTTTTAAAGAATACTGCTTATACTAACAGACACGGTTGTTAGGCCTAACACGGTGATGCGTGAAAAACCTTTATATTTTTTTAAAGAATATCCTACATATCCTAACTGACACGGTTGTTGGGCCTATCACGGTAATGTGTGAAAAAAACTTTTTTTTTAAAGAGTACCGAAACCTTAACTGACACGGTTGTTAGGTATAACATGGTGATGCGTGAAAAATATTTTATATATTTTTTAAAGAATACTCCATAAGCTAACTAATATGGTTGTTATGCCTAACACGGTGATCCATTAAAAAAACCTTCATTAATTTTTTTTAAAGAGTACTTATAACCTAACTGACACGGTTGTTGGGCGTAATAAGGTGATGCATGAAAAAAACCTTTATATTTTTTTAAAAGAGTACTCCATAACTTAACTAACACGGTTGTTAGGCCTAACACAGTGATGCGTGAAAAACCTTTAAATTTTTTAAAAAGAATACTACATATCCTGACACGGTTGTTGGGTCTATCACGATGATGCGTGAAAAAACCTTTATATTTTTTTAAAGAATACTAGGCTATATATCCTAACCGACACAGTTGTTAGGCCTAACACGGTGATGCGTGAAAAAACCTTAAATTTTTTTAAAGAATACTAAGCTACATATCCTGACACGGTGGTGCGTAAAAAACCTTTGTATTTTTTTTAAAGAATATCACATATCCTAACTGACATGGTTGTTGGGCCTATCATGGCGATGTGTGAAAAAAACCGTTATTTTTTTTAAAGAATACTCATAACCTTAACTGAGATGGTTGTTAGGCCTAACATGGTGATGCGTGAAAAATCTTTATATTTTTTTTAAAGAATACTCCATAAGTTAACTAACATGGTTGTTAGGCCTAACGTGGTGATGCATTAAAAAACCTTTATTTATTTTTTAAAAAAGAACTCCAGAACCTAACTGACACGGTTGTTGGGCCTAATACGGTGATGCAGGTAAAAAGCCTTAATTTTTTTTTTGAAGAGTACTCCATAACTTAACTAACACGGTGGTGCGTTAAAAAACCTTTATTTTAAAAAAGAAATACACCATAACCTAACTGACACGGTTGTTGGTCCTAACACGGTGATGCGTGATCTTTAATGTATATTACGATTGCGGGCAAAGCCGTGACTGGTAACAGGTAATCATATTATATTTCTGAAAGTTTGTTTTTGTTTATTTGTTTGTTATTCAATCGCACTTTAACTACTGGACCAAATGAGATAAAATTTGGTATGAACACGGTTTAGGTACCTGAGATAAACACAATACTATTCCAGTTTAATTGTATAATAGTGACTTTTTAATAATACTGTATTTTATTAAAATAAGACAGGACCCTGTTTTAGAGTATCGAGTAGCAAAAATGTATATTTCTTGGCCGAAAACCATAAATCGTATAATATTGTAAATAGAAATATATTAAAATGAAATGACCTATTCTGATTTTGAAAATCGACTATAAATTTTA
>CM040186.1:26656525-26679025 GCA_022606455.1 Callitettix versicolor
CGCACTGCTTTTAACACTTGAATTACGTATCGACATACTGAAAATAAGGTAGAAGAGTAGGAAGTGTGCACGTGTTTCGCCGCTGTAGAGTGTTCCTGGAATTTTGTTGGTCTTAGAGAAAGTTACAATACATATTTTTACTGTAGAAATGGAAAGACCCCATCATACTTTGCCATAATAGAGAGATTTCCGTTATAAAGAACATCGGCGATAGAGAGGTTTTACTGTATTTTAATTAAAAAAATGAAACTTAAAATACGAGGTAGTTAAATTGATGTGCATTAAAGTAAGTCGAAAAGCCACGGTATAAAAGTAATTCACTAAAGGCCAAAGTCGAGAGCGCGGCAGCGGTCAACGCCTGACAATTGGCAAAAAAGAAGGTGGACCGAATAAGATCGTGAAGGATAACCAACTATGCGTGCAACGTAACTGCTGTTCACGACAAGGTAGGTTCTTAAGGAGTTTAGGAAATTTTATTTCGCTAGCTTAATTCGAGCGTGGTTGTTAAAATTTTCTTTCAACAGTCACGCGCGGAGTTTTAGGTAAGAAAAACCGAGTGAGGGAGTGGGCGTGTTGGAAAGTGAACCGTTGAAACACACACACGCACACGTACACTCACACACACGCACACACTCACGTGCGCGCACACACACACGCACACACTTACGTGCGCGCGCACACACACACGCTCACAAACACACGCGCGCGCGCACACACACACACACATATATACATACATACACACATACACACACACGCACACACCAAGCACGCATGCACGCACACACACACACACACACACACACACACACACGCACGAACACTCGTACATACATACATACACACAAACATGCGCGCGTATACACACACACACACGCGCGCGCACACACACACACACACACACACACACACAAACTATATTTAAAATCCACTCAAAAACAAATTTAGAGAGCAGGTTAGGCGTTCATTAAAAATTTCTGGGTTTCGCTTCTTACCATGATGACAACAATAAAACTTAAATAGACTAAAAAAACCACTCAAAAAACAAATCTAGAGAGCAGATTGGGCGTTCATTAAAAATTTTTGGGTTTCGCTTCTTACCGTGATGGCAAGAATAAAACTTAAATAGACTAAAAAAATCCACTCAAAAAACAAATCTAGAGAGCAGATTGGGCGTTCATTAAAAATTTTTGGGTTTCGCTTCTTACCGTGATGACAAGAATAAAACTTAAATAGACTCAAAAAATCCACTCAAAAACAAATCTAGAGGTCAGATTGGGCGTTCATTAAAAATTTTTGGGTTTCGCTTCTTACCATGACGGCAAAAATTAAAAACTTAAATAGACTCAAAAAATCCACTAAAAACAAATCTAGAGGGCAGATTGGGCGTTCATTAGAAATATCTGGGTTTCGCTTCTTATCATGATGGCAAGAATAAAACTTAAATAGACTCAAAAAATCCACTAAAAACAAATCTAGTGGGCATATTGGGCGTTCATTAAAAATTATTGGGTTTCGCTTCTTACCGTGACGGCAAAAATAAAACTTAAATAGACTCAAAAAATCCATTCAAAAACTAATCTAGTGGGCAGATTGGGCGTTCATTAAAAATTTCTGGGTTTCGCTTCTTATCATGATGACAAGAATAAAACTTAAATAGACTCAAAAAATCCACTCAAAAACAAATCTAGAGGGGCAGATTGGGCGTTCATTAAAAATTTCTGGCTTTCGCTTCTTTACATGACGGCAAAAATAAAACTTAAATAGAATCAAAAAATCCACTAAAAAACTAATCTAGAGGGCAGATTGGGCGTTCATTAAAAACATTTTTGTATTTCGCTTGTTACCATGACGGCAAAAATAAAACTTAAATAGACTCAAAAAATCCATTCAAAAACAAATCTAGAGGGCAGATTGGACGTTCATTAAAAATTTCTGGGTTTCGCTTCTTACCATGATGACAAGAATAAAACTTAAATAGACTCAAAAAATCCATTCAAAAACTAATATAGTGGGCAGATTGGGCATTCATTAAAAATTTCTGGGTTTCGCTTCTTATCACGATGGTAAGCATTAAATTTAAATTAAAACTTCAAAAGATAAACCTTCGCTCACAATAACGTTAAAGTCAATTTGTTGTCTGGAATAAAGATTTGGTATCTACTAATTTACACTGAATTTTTCCTACTATTGTACTATTTTTTTCTCTTGCGTTAAAAAATTACTGAAAACTCAATAATTTCAAATTTTTTCCATAAATATCCATCCGAAATCGGCAATCCCTTACTATAAATACACTTTACCAAAGTACTTTATCTACCCATGTTTACGTAGACCGAACTGGGGGAGGGGGGCTCAGTTACCATGGTAACGTTGTAAACCAATCACGCTGGATACCCAGACCACAATATTGGTTAAATGAACATTATTATACATGCTTTGATTTCAAATGGATAACACGAGAAGCATACTAAATAAGCTACGGAATTGTAACTAATTCATTTGTTTAGACTGCCTCGCAGGGGTGCAGAGGAGCTGTATCTATTGAGAGGATTTAGACATGCCTCGCGGTACCCGAGTCTTAACACACACTTACACTTACAACAATACACTTGCGACTTAACACTTTACACTCACACTTACATTTAGGGAGGCGATAATAGCCTCAATGTGCTTTTCGCCTTAAAATAACAACAAAAAATTGTTTAAACTGTTGGACAGTACACTGTTTTAGCATCCAGATCCGTTGATATAAATAAGGATTAAAATTATTTAGTACGAAAGTAACGATACTGGATAGATTCGTAAACGAGTATTTTAGTAAGTGAAAAACCAAACATTATTTTGATAATAGTTTATACAAATCTTTCGCAAGAGAAATTCATTAATGCCGTTCAAATCGGTGGTCATTTAAAATCTCAAAACAATGAGTCAATGTAGCTTGGTACTACACGATGTTAGACTCCACCCCTCATATAATTGGTTATTAAAATTTTCTTCAATATTTTCAATTTGCAGTGTCCACTCTTCCAACAAATTTATTTGCCCCTGCAACTTTTAGCGCATTTTCCAATGAAAAATAAGCTCTTGAAGGGGCCATCTTGGTAAGACCCAGTCACCGGACCTTGAAATTTGTGTGTGTGTGTGTGTGTGTGTGTGTGTGTGTGTGTGTGTGTACACAAATGCCAATAGAAAAAATAGGAAACCTTTTGCATTAAAACTGCTATATTAAACCAATTGTATCAGGTGTATCAAAAATGTAAAGACATTCTACTAAGCTATTTGTAGCGGATTTTCATTGGGAAATGAGTTATTGAGACATCGTGGTAAGACCCAGACCCGAATCTTGAAATGAAACCCGATCCTGGCTTCTATAACTATTTTTGAAGATTTATTAAAACTTTTATATACCTGTGTGTGTGGGGGGTTTGGGTAAAAATTAGTTACTTAAATAAAATCTTTTCAACAGTGAAAAGGTAACTTAACTTCTTGATGTTATACTTTTTTGAAAATTTGATTTCATCATTGTAATCGAGCTATAATTGTGCATAAATTAGCATTTTAAGTTACGGTTGTGTTTAAAATTCAAACTTATGCAGATTTTGACGTGACTATAATGGCAGAACTGTTTTCAAAGTAAGTGTACGATAATGATACTGTAGTGTTGTTACTTTTTAAAATTCACTGTTATTACATCAGCGAGACAGTTGCGTGCATTGGTTATTTTATAAAAAACATAACAGAACAATATTAAAATGTATAGTTGTTATGGAAACGTAAAAATATAATACTGAACTTTCATTTCATAACAACATCATTTTCGGAAATTTTTAAAAATTTTAGTAAATTTGACAAAAACATTTCTAAACATATTTCTTCACGATGTCTGTAAGTAATAAAATTGGTATCTGTAGTGTTTATCTTGTATTATTTTGTTTATTTTTGTTTGTTATAAACCAAAACAGTTTATTGTTTTGGTTTATTTTGTTTATTATTTTCTTATCAGAAGTAGTTAAGGTTAAAAAGAAATCAATTTTGAAATTTTGATACTTCAAAAATATAGTTTTCTCTTAGATGTTTCAGTCTGTATATGTGATCACATTATGGGAATAAATAATACTTTGGTTAGTCTTAATTTTTCAGTTTGGATTGTCACCATCTGAAGAAGATGCACTCGCTGTTTTAACGAAACAGGCGTTATTAATAGCTTAAAACAAATTTTACTATGTTTATTTTAAAGAATATTTTAATTCTGTGTATTATACACTACCACCTTCTTAGTCAGCTGTTTCTTGAATTAATAACACCCGTAATGTCTGTCCTGTCTGTCTAACAGCCGGCAGTGCGACGATGTCGATGTTAAGTTCCGCTAAAAGCTCGGAAAACCAAATTGAAAACTTAGGACATACCAAACATAATTGACCGGAGAAAATGGCATGCAAGTCGGCCTAAAACTCAAAATAGGCTCTTACGGTCAACATAAAAAAATCATGTTCAAGAAAAACTTAAAATTATTTACACATTTTAGACATGCACAAAATTCATCTCTGGAATCAAAATAAATTTACCAAAATTAACTTTGCCGATGGATTTTTGTACTGTCGATTTAATCTCGGATCGTCATTTTTTTTCATGGTTAATTTAGTAAATTTTTGAATTTACTTACGATATTTATGACCGACATTTGAACTAAATCTGATCAATTGGTTTTGAGAAATAACCGATTTTCAGTCGATTGAATTTTAGAACTTAAATTCTTATCGTTCTAATAAATTAAGTGAATTTCTGAATTTAGTTATGAATCTTTATTACTGAAATTTGAACTAATTCTGATCAATTGGTTTTGAGAAATAATCGATTTTCATGCAGATTAAATTTTGAAACCTAAATTCTTATCGTTCTGATAAATTAAGTGGATTTTTAAATTTAGTTAGGAATTTTTATGACCACAATTTGAACTAACACTGATGAAATAATTTGGAGAAATTATCGATTTATTTTCTTTTCGTATCTATAGTTTTCAGGCGGATGTGCTAATCTTTAAGCTTGATGTAATCGAAAATTAATTTTACTATCAAAATCGAATATTTTTCACAATCACCACACTTTCTCTTCTTCTTATAACGAGAAAGTAAAAACCTTAACAAAACTGGTCACTGCAAGGTGTTTTTATATGTCTATTTATATTCATTCAGGACGTATTTATTGCAGTTAGTTCAGAGAACTGGCATTATCTTAAGGACAATAATCCAACGGTCGACTCCAGAAAGTATTGTATCCAAGTTTGTTAGCAGTAGAAAAAGGAGGGAAGATTGTCTGGACGCGAAGGAAACAGAAACAAAAGAGAAGGAGGCTTTGAAAACTGAACCTTGTTTCGATGTAATTTTCAAAATGAAGGAAGTCAACATCTACGATCACAACGACTTCCTATCTCCTGCAGAACCGTTGCACAAAAACTGCGCCACTTGGAAGCCGAACAAGGTATCCTGTCCCTCGAAGGAACGTAACGGCTGCAGGAACTACTCTATGTATACCGACGTGCAGAACAACTGGAGCAGCGGTGCCAAGTACAAGACGGGATTAGGTAGACTTCAATTCGACGATTTCAGAGAGTCAGACATTCGCGGTTGTCCTAAGAATATAGATCCGATGCGGGAGCAGACTAAACCGAGTCAGAACGTCAAACGTAAAGCTGAACCAAAGCGATCAGGTGTTAGGCCCTTCCAGGAGAAGTGGATTGAGATTAAGATACCCCAAAGTCAAAATAAGTAACTGTTCTGATTGTTTGAAACCCCTTTTGTACAGTAATACACACGTATAAAGTATATATTTTTGTTTTGCTTATACTCCGTACTTTGTGACGGTTAGACAAGGTCAATGAGGTTTGCAAGTCTGAAGAAATCAGACTGACTGATTTTATCATTTCGGGCTCACCGGTCCGTTAATCTAAACGCTAATGCCTATAAAGCAGAAAGTTTGTTTATTCTTTTTATAATTTTTATCATGTTTTAGGGCTGGTTGTGATGTTGGATTTTGCGTGATCTCGAGTGCATAAATTTATATTGATAAATATGTAATGGTAAAAGATCTGATGTTTTTACATTAATTCGTAACGATCAGCTGATTTCATTGAACAGCTGACAGGCTATAATAAGTTTCAGGTTATGTTGGTAAAAATTACGTTATTTAATTTGTCATTTTTTTCGAGAAAATTAATCAGCCCTAAATAGTACATAATTTGTTTTTGAATTTATGAAAATCAATTTGACGGCGGTCAGGGTTCGTTTAGTAGGCATATTACCAAATTAATTCAAAAGTTTAAATTGCTAGTATATGCAGATGTTAATGCTCATTATGATGGTGAAAGGAAATTTTTTTAAAAATTAAAGAAAGGAAATTACTTTTGGAAATTCGCTTTTATCAACGTCAGCGAGACAGCTGCGTACCACGACTTTATTAAGAATTTTTAATGCAACAAATGAACGGGAAACGAATTCTTATGCCAAGTTTGAATCAAACTTGAGTACTAAAACACATACACACAAACAACGAGTACTATAAGCAGCGACAGATTCAAAGTCTCAAATCTGGCTTTTACCATGATGGACCCTAATAGATTTTCGTTAAAGTTTTATTGAAAATTAAATTTCGCAGTCGTTATTTGTGAAAATTTTGCATAAATTTGCATTTTTAGTTTTCTATTTTGTTTATATTAGGCCTACTTACAAAAATAATGTTCGTATACAAATTTAATAACATTTTAAAAGAAATTAAAGTTTCAATAGTGTTGGGCGAAATTCCATTAAAGAGAACATTTTCAGAAAATCTTGTTTTTACGTTTTTTCAGCATTTTCCGATAGCACATTTTGCAATACAAATACGTAATGATTTCCGTTTTAAAATAAATAATTTAATGAGTTTCGAAATACTGCCGCCGACAGCGCTGCATACACACATTGCTATTTAGCTTTAAATATGCATTTTATTAAAACTCCAAATGTCCCCAGGGAATGAGGTTGAGTTGGGGAGAATTTAATATGCGTCCGACCGACTGTCTATCAGCCACGTCGGCTGTGTAATGAGGTCTGGGTGACGCAGTTATGTTGGGCAAATATTTTTTTATAAAGTCATTTGCTAGTAATTTTTATTTGTGCAGCCAACGTGTGTGGAAATAACATAATTTTAATGTTTTAGTATGACAGTGTTTTTAAAAATCGTTCAAAAACTTTAGGATATTATTTCTTGGATCCATATAAGTAGACAAAAGATCTGTTTGGATTTCTTAATCTTCATTTTATATTTAAAAAAATCATCCTTTTTTAACATTGAACAATATGAAACTGAAAATTTGCTTTCTGCTTAGTCTATTAAGGTAAAATTTCAAAAAAATAAATGAACGATTTCCTCTTTTTAATATTTTGAAGTTTTTATTTGGAATACCTCGAAAACCGCAAACAAAATATTTACAAGTTAAATTTTTGTTTAGACAAACAAAAATGGATTCTTTACGTTGTTGACATTAGTTGCAATAAATAAGCCGAACCGAAAAACCAAAATTGTTTTGTAACAGTAAATTCCTGTTCGTGAGGACCAGACTGTTTTTGTAAAGCGTATGAAAACCGAAATTTTGAGTTCAACTAGCCAAAACGGCCTTTTATATATTTACTACCTATATAGGTATATATATATATATATATATATATATATATATATATATATATATATATATATATATATATATATATATATATAAGTATAGGTAGTATATATAAAAAGACTTAAGTCTTTTACCAACTTAAGTGTTTTTACATTTATTAACTGAGCATGTACCATGCATTTTAGAGCCTATATTTTGATCTACAATTACCTTAGTAATTTAGAAGTTCTTTTTGGAGAACCAGATATGTGTGAAACGAGGTCTCCGTTTCAACTCGACCTTTCGGCATTTAGTTTTGTGTGTTTGTTACGCAGTTTTGGACAAACTCAATGACCGATTGTTTCAAAATTTAGTACGGAGGTACCTTGAATAAAGCCCGAACGACATATGTGTAATACTTTTCCTCACTAACTTACGTTTCAAGATGGCGACCGATTTACAATAAAAAGTTTACACAGTCTCAGCCAAACGCATTGACCGATTATTTTGTAATTTAATACGAAGGTACCTTGTATAAAGCCCGAAAGACAAGTGTACGATTTATTCCCATTCACATCCGTTTCAAAATGGCAGGCTCTGAATTAGTGTAGTTGCTGGTTATTTCCTGTATACTGGCTGAACGGCAAAACCTGTCATAATTTGACCGCTTCATAGAGGAAAAGCACACACATTTTCAATAAAGTTTGTTCGGTAACATTTCTCGTATTTACATTTGTAAAGGTTACTGGTTCAATTGGCGGTAAAAATTACGAGTGCTGTCGTGGAGCGCTCTCTGTATTAAGAATATAATGTGAGGTCTGCTGTTCTTTGAACTAACTGTTTAGTGGTTGTGCTTATTAAAAAGATAAGAGCTTTAAAGCGGTTTCTACGGATATAAGCCGGCACGTGTTACGGTCACGTTTGCGGCGGCCATCTTGAAGTTGTAAAGCGGCACTTTTATTAACCCACTGACCGAGAATAAATAAAGAACCTTGTGTATTTAAATATCTTGCTAAAGGAAAATACTTAATTTTTGCGGTGGATACGATTTAACTGCCGAATATCAAAAACGTGTGGCTTTGTTACAGAAAGATTTTATGTTCTCATTACCATGAAATTCAGTGATGCCAATCTCAACCGTAATAATTACCTACGCCAAACATAAAATTACCCACAATTACGTGCAAATTACACAAACAAACACACACACACACACACACACACACACACACATGCTGAAATGCAATCTATGGTTTTGGTTTTGAAGTGAATTGTATTGTTTGAACTCAAATAAGTACGCGATTCAAAATTAAATGTCTAATAATCCCAAAACCAAAACTAATTGTACTTTTGCCATAATACTGAACGTATTGAATGCAAATCATCATATGTATTATTTCTCGAAACAACATCCCTTTTTCTCAGCACATACTATTCGTACAGACATAAATGAGGTATTTTTCGTAAACCTTTTGTAACCGGCTTCTGACATTGCAAAACGATTTTGCTTTAAAACTTACTCTTTGTAGAAAATTTTAACATAAAAGACACTTTTAACTGTCATAGGCAAAACGGCATCGTGGATGCGCATGCGCGGCATCACAAATCAGACAATGTTTTATGTATTTTACGAAGCTAACTTATTAATCACAAATAGACAATCTTAATACAAATACCACTTTTTTGCATAACGTGCTTAGAACAATTTCAATATTTACTTGAAGTCAATAAACTTATAGGTTATGTGGCACTACTGCCCGTTGTACAAGCCGTGACAAGCATTTCGAATATCCAAAACCTGGTTACACTGTTTTTACACAAATATATTTGTGGATTCTCCTCCCGTCGTGCATTTATCTATGGTTTTTACTGACACTATAAAATACGAAGTACAATTAAAATGTCAAAATACAGTTAGAGGTTATCAAGTATGCCTTTTCAATTGACTTTTTAACAGTTAACTATTAAAATTTCGTTTGCTATCACTGCAAACAATTTGCAGGGACAAACACTTGAAAGAGTAGGACTGTATTTACCAAATGCCGTCTTTACTCACGGACAACTGTATGTAGCCTTTAACTAAATCAACTAACATGTTTGTACCAATTAAAGAAAATGAAATACGAAAAGTACAAAAAGATTACAATCTCACATCAAATATTGTTTACAACGAGGTATTGTAATGCCATGTAAAAATTGCTATTAAAAACAATTATCTGTATTGAAATGTATATAGTACTATGACTCATAAATTTGTGATTATTATTTCAAACCGATTGCTTTTCAATTTATTTTTAAACACGTTTTCCCTTCCTTCCAACTATTGCCTTCATCCCAACGACTATTCTTATTCAAAAGGTTTTGTTTACTTAAAATTTTCACAGTGTGAAATTTCGCACAAGCACCCTGGTTTTATTATATTTTTTAATTTTTTTGTAAATTAAAGGTTTTTTTAATTTAATAATTGTTAACAGTTTTTTTTACTTTTATGCGGTGCACGCACTATAACCACAGCGAATAAGACAAGTCATTGCTGATGAAAACCGGTTCAGTAATTTGGGCTGTAATGTCTGTCAATGTTGAAACAGAAAAAGTGGTTAAAAGTGTAATTTTCAAAACGTTTTTCTGCGGTTTCACGCTACTAATTTTCAATATTGTTTGTCGTACCACTTTGCCAGGCACTTTAAGGTAACAGCACTGCCACCTATATAGTTTTTGTTTCATACATACAACCCCTTGCATACAAACCAATTTTACAACTTGACATTTGGAAGTGAGGCGCGTAAAATGAATCAAACGCTTGTGTTTGAATCTATCAACAATAATTATATCACTTGAACGTGTCAACAACAAATGGACAAACAATTTGAATGAAACTTTAACAGTAATTCCAACACTCGCTGCAGACATAGTCCGTGTAACCATCGCGGTACTTGACCAGCTCTGCCATGTAAAGCAACCCCTACACGAAGCAGGAACCCGCAATTTGCATTTTACGAGGGATGTATATTACCCAGCATCTCCTGCTCGTGTCAGTGCCTCCATTGTAACATACAACACGATACACGGTGCTGAAATATTGCACAAACTTTCTCACAATAAAGTTAACCTTGATTGTTTAAAATTACCTTGTTATAATTTTAAAGTGTAGTTATAATTAAAGTGTAGTTTGGTCACACACATAATAACGTTATCAATTTTTCAACGTTATTACGCTTTTGAATATTTTTTTTGTTTTTCTTAGTGTTGCTTCCAATGGTCATAAAAGGGACCCTATGTTCCTGATTCACGTAGTAGGCTAAATAAATTTCATTTTAATTTATTCTTGACTGCTTACATAATCAATAACCGCGGCAAGCAACTGTCTCGCTGACGTGATCACAGCGAATTTCCAAAAGTATTTCTCTTTACGATGCATACGTTAGCATTTTGTACTATGAAATTGTATGAAAATACAAAAATGAACCCTGGCCGTCCTTAGCGAAATTAGAATTTCAACGTGCTTTGAAAATTTGAAGCACTAATTTATGCAGTGTTTAGCGTTGATCACGATGATGAAATCGGATTTTCAAAAGTATTTTAGGTAAAAAAAGTATAAATTTTTTTTAAAGATTTAAAATAACCGCCGTTTTGACACTGTTGATCGAATTTTGCTGGTTAAAAAACTTGTCTGTATTACCGTAATAATCGATTATTGTTCTACGTTTGAATAACATCGGATCAAAATTGCGAACACACACACACACACAAGTACACACACACACACACACACACACACACACACACACACACACACACACACACACACACACATACACACACACACACACACACACACACACACACACACACACACACACACACACACACACACATACACACACCTATACACACGTACATACACACACGTACATACACACACACACACACACACACACACACACACACACACACACACACACACACACACACACACACACACACACACACACACACACACACACACACACACACACACACACACACACACACACACACACACACACACACACACACACACGAACTCACGTAATATGTCATAAAGTGTTTTGATTTATGTGTGCCCGTCATTTTATGTTTTTATACAATCAATCTACAGTTTTAATGGCAAGTGATGCGGAAATGATACAATATGAAATCTTACATATTGCATAGACCGGTATCACACTATTACATGTAGTCAACGATCTTTAATAAAAATTAATTCTTAGTACCTTTGTTGAATATAATACATTGGCATTACCTTTTCACAAAAGATTTCATCAAAGGCGGTTTTTCCTTAGCAGATTCTTTTGTCGAAGATTTTTATTAAGAAAATATTTTATAAAAATCTTTGACGTTGTGATACTGCAATTTTAACGTCAAATATCACGAATACCGTAAACGTTACAAAATATTTACAACAGACAAAATAGTGTCTCTTATTTAACAGCAAATTGAATGTTTTTTTTAGCAAATTTCCATTGAAGATGTGCTATTGGGGAGGCCATCATGTTCCACACCCGATACCTTCAATTCAAAGTTCATATAACAGCTTTTTTAACTGTACACTTGGCAAGAACGTTTTTAGCAGGAATTGGTAAAAGGAATTGCCAAATATACTGTTTAAAAAGCTGTTATCTTTGTTGGTTACGGCTTACACAAAAATCGAAAATCAACTCTTATCGATTACTACAACATAAACTGCTTTGAAAACGTACTGTAGTGTTTTTAACATTTTGTTTTATTTCAGTTATATTAATGAAGACTATACTGACGTGATGCATGGACAATAACCAACTACAGTCACTAGCCTCGTACCTGCGCACAGGTTAGAGTTGAACTTACTGGATAGTAGAGTCGCCATCGCAGTACAGTTTGGCTTCAACTTACCTGAAACAAGCAGAATTCAAATCTTTTACTCGAAGCATAGGCTACACAAATATGGCGATCATATACAGGATCTGTTTAAAAAAAAATCTCTGCTTAGTGTTTCATCCAGAGATTGTTAAACGAACGTTGTCACTTTGCCTGACAGGATGTCTCAGATATGAAGCTAAACTGTTTTACAGAGATCACTGAATCACTATAATGTCACTATTCACCTTTGTTGTTTCCCTGTATTTAACGTTTCAACTTAGTACCGTAGCAAACAAATTGTGTATTTGAACAGAGCTTTTAATATTTTGTGAGAGCAGTGAATAGAAAAACTTTTGCCGAACGGAAGAATGTAACGAACGAGCAAACGAATTTCGTCTCTTTTTCTGTCTTTTTCTTTTTCTTACTACTTTTCGATAACAGTACACGCGTATTATACAAAAAAGTTTTATTGTTTTGTTTTCGGTATTTTTCCTTAGTTGAATAACACGTGCATGTTGTAACCGTTTATAGTATAAAAGTTTATAATAATTGTTGTTAACATTGATAGTTTTTAACAACATAACCTGAAATTTATTATAGCCTATCAGCTGTTCAATGAAATCAGCTGATCTTTACGAATTAATATTAGGCCCTAAAACAACTTATATTTTACTATAACTGTAGTAAGTAGTTTCTAAGCTAGTTTCATGTATTTATTTATTTAAACAAAACAAGATATTTGTAAACATATCTTCAAACTAATTATATATTCAGCAAAGATATCATTCACAAACGCTTCTGTCGGTAATTCCCCGAGTTCCACACGTGTACTTTTTCCCGCCGAAAACTAACTTACAGAATAATCGCGGTAAGTAGTTGTCTGGCTGACGTGATAGAAGCAAACTTCCAAAAGTATTTTACCTTAATTTACAATTTTTGAAATTATAATTTGACCATCCTAAACAGCATTAAGATCTGCATATATTAGCACTTTACTTTTACATTGCCGCAGCCTATACATCAACTGCTTTCTTAGCAACAGAAACTACAGTATAACCTATGCTATCTTGCATACGTTGGGGGCTGTGCTTAAACAATTAAGATCTAAAAAATAACAGACGAGAGAATTCCGAAAAATTAATAAATTATTAAAATTATTAATTATGTAATTATTAAATATAATATATTAATATTTAATTAATAAAATTACACATTAATTAATTAATTTAATTAATATTATTTAACTATTTATTATTAATAAATATTAATTAATTATAAATTATTAATTATTACCGCATTCAGAAAAAATGTATTGGTTGAAATAAGTAAAAAATATAATTAAAGAATTCAATTTGAGTGTAGCCTTCTTAGAGATTACTGTTGATGCTGATATTTTGGAGCGCGTTTTGACATTGTACATGTTGGAGTTGAGCAGCGTGTCTAACTAACTTTCAAACTGTTTCAATAACTCGTCAGGAACTGAACTATACAGGAAATTAAAGTTAGATTCAGTGCCTAGAAATTATCTAACGTGTCGCTGGGAAAATGCAGCTGGTTTCTTGAAACCAAGAGGTGGCTTTACTTCAGACCGTTTAGAAGTATTGGTTTACAATGCTTCCTGTGTAACTCAGAAAGAATAGATCTGTTCCATGTCCTTGAGGTGTGTCCCGTTTTAACTGAGTTGAGATGAAGATGGCTGCAATTAGACTTGCTGGGAAGAGGCGAAGTTATCGACTTGTTGAAATGGAAAGACTGGACGCCACTCGTTAACTTCTGCGACATGCGTGACAGTACAGATGTGGTGTAGTGAGTGATTAAAATAACAGTATTGTTTTAACTTAAAAACAATAAAACGTTGGGAAAAGCGTTTATCGTTCAAAATGTTTAAGATTTAAACTGCATAAAAGAATGTTTTTTTGTTAAATTTTGTGTATTTTTATGAACGAAGTGTAGTATTTTTGTGTAAAACAGAAAAAGAAAATGTGTTTTTTTATCAAGTATAAGTATAATGAATTAAGATTTGAAAGGCGCCCCCCCTGATGGTCCATATATCATGAGTGTATTTTTTATATTATAATCTATATTCGATTTTTATATTGTGTAAATCTGATTGCAGTAAAGTCATTTATCTATCTATCTATACTAGCACATCAAATTATCAAATTGTATTAAAAATACGAAAATTAACCCTGAACGCCAACATATTTTTAAAAATTTAAACTGATTTTGAAAAATTAAATTTTAATTTTTAAAGTTTTTATTGCTAACTACGACGGTGAAATCAGATTTTCAAAAATATTTAACACAAGAAAGTAACGAATTTTTAAAAATTTTGGATGTCCGCCATTTTGAAACTTTTGATTGAATTTTGCTAGCTATAAATATATAAACGTTTTATGGCCCCGTTAAAATTGATACAGAGGTCAGGATCAGTGCATATTCCAAGGTCTCTGGTCTCTTACCATAATGGTGGCTATAATAGCTCCAATGAAAATTCGATAAAAAATAAATCACACAACGATTTATATTAAATTTTAAAATTTTATATAATTTACATGCAACAAATATAAATAAATATAAGAATTTTTCAGTACCTATTTAGTAATAAATGCATAGTTTAGTAATAAAATACATTATACGTATATACGATATTAAACTTAATTTCGCTTGTATTACTAAAGAAATAAATGCATTTTTTTGTATTAAACAATAAAAGAGAGTTAACAATTACTTTATAATATAAAAACAAAAATTATATCTAAAAGAAAACTTTAATTGTTTAAAAAAACTACATGAGCCCATAGTCATAAGTCAGTTAAAACATATGAAAATTTTCAAAAGCTTACCAAGGCGTCATTTACCATAACTTAGGTTCACAGTTTTTTCTGATAATATTTAACTCGATAAATAAATTTCAGATTCACAAAGAACAGACAGAACTAGGACAATGTTCCCCCTATATTTCTATAATGCGAAGCAACAGGTCACTGGTTATTGATTGGACTGTTGCTGGTTTTGGACATAACAAGTTTTATTCGGTGGACAAAAGTAAGGGAACCGTTTGTTACCACTACCCGTCCTCTGTCTTCAGTGCTAAACATTAATTTTTTTAACAAGTTAGAAAGTATCATGTTTGGGGGGCTGGATTTGATGTTGGCATGCGTGATGCGAGGAACATGTTTATATTAATATATAACGGTATATTTTGCGCGTCACAAGTCTCATATTAAATTAATTATAATTAAAAATGTCTGTGTGTCTGTCATTTTCGAACCGGGCACCTTGCACCTGTAAGGCACGCGATAACCACTACACTACGGACACTACGAAGAATATTGACAGATGTTAATATAAGAAATTAATTGTTAATTTAATTTTGGTAGTTTATTAAAGGATCAGTTGTTTTATATTAGTTCGTAAAGATCAGCTGATTTAATTGAACAGCTGATATGCTACATTAAGTTTTAGGTTATTTTGTTAAAAACTAGCTATGTTAATTTGTCGTTTATATTAATTCGTAACGATCAGCTGATTTCATTTAATAGCCGATAGGCTATTTAATAGTTTCAGGTTATGTTGTTAATAACTGTATATGTTAATTTATCGTGTTTTCGAACAGAATATCGTAATTAAAATTTAAAAAAAGGAAGAGAAAACATTATACATAGCATGATAATTTGTGCTCATTTTAATACTGGTTATAGTAATGGAATCTGGTTTTAAATAGTACACGTAAGTAGTAAGGTAAAAAAGTAATTACTTTTGTTATTTTAAATCGGTGCCATTTTTTTATTATATTTATTTTATTGTCTATAGACTTGGAGCGAGGGTAACCCCAAAGATTTTGGCGAAACTTCGGAACTATGTTTCTTCTAGAAACAATTACGTCACACACACACACACACACACACACACACACACACACACACACACACACACACACACACACACAACATCCAGGATTGGTGCAAAAGAGATCATGGGGAGGTGGATTTCTATCTCACATATTCTCACTGGGCACGGTTGCTTCCGAGCTTACTTGTTCCGTTTCAGGCTGGAAACTGACTCGGCTTGTCCCCTCTGTTCTCCAGCAGTGGAGGAAGATGCGGAGCATGTGTTTTTCCGGTGTCGAGATTCGACGAGGAAAGGATGAAGATGCAAATATATCTGCGAGGCAGCATTGCACCGGTAAGTCTAGTTGCGACAATGATGGCTTCAGAGGCCAACTGGAGGGCTATTGAGGGATTCGCTGCATGGTCATGAAGAGGTTGAGGGCTAAGGATCGAGAAAGGAGAGCCAACGCTGTAGAAGAGTAGGCGGTCAGCCAGTCCACCTTCCAACGAAGTAATGCGGAGGTTCCGTGGGGGGGGGTTTACAGAAGAGGAACGCTTTTGCTTGTTTTTTCAGTGGGTTACAATATATCTTAACTTGAGTTTGAACTTAATTTTAGTCGTAAACTCTGGGGTTATGCGATACCCTACCCCAGGTTGTATATACAAGATTTTTTTCCATCATTTTTGGCATCGCAAAACACACACACACACACACACATATATATATATATATATATATATATATATATATATATATATACAGATTTTGCACAAAAATAATTCTTATAATACCTCCCACAGGTTTATTACTAACTGTCATCGGGTTAATTTCCAGTAAAATTTGAAAATAATTCTTGTCGATTTCAGTACAATTTACGATAATAGTATCCGATTTTCAAAGAAGTATAAAATGAAACAAAATATGAAAATGTTATGTTTCTGAGTACCGCTAAGTTGTAGAAAACTTACATATATATAACTTACTGTTTAGTTGCTACAGAGGCTAATAATCTTATAATTCACTAATTGAACACAATAGTTCCTAACGAAGCTGATTTTCAAGTTAATTCCCCGTTTCCTTCTCCGGAATGACGTCATTGCCCGGGGCAAGTTTAAATATTGCATTGCTGATCTATAATTGCGCTTGACTTGGACTCTTAAAGCATCACTTTTGTAATTGATATGCTAAAGAATTTTAAAATTAAATTTCAAAAATTAAATTTTTTTTACTCAACATTGAAGAAGATTTCGCATAGTTTGTGTTATTTAAACGGCCCTTTGAAAACGTGTATGTGTTAGCTTTAATAGAAAATGAGCAGAACTGTGCAACCATCACGGCCCAAGCTTGGGACTGTGAAATGAGCACAGAATGTAAAATGATCTCTGTACAATTTTCGAAAAGTGGTTTGAAATTTTATTACTTAAATTAGCACTTTTGTGTTGCAATCGCTTTCAGTTTTGTTAGCAGCTGAGGCCTACATAAGTGTGTTAACTAGCAATATTCGTTTATTCTTTTTTTTATAAAATTACAATCAATATTTACAAAAAACTTCTTGTGGAAAATAGCGTAACCATCGTTATCTCAGATTTTTTAAAAACATAAGCTATTCCGAATATTATGGTAATCAAAAGTGTTATTGTTATTCAGAAATTGTCACCATAGAGATTTTTTTTGAAAATTCCATAGTTGTATAGAATAAGGTAGAGATTTAAAAAATTGCTTTCTTTTTATGAAATATTAGATTTATATCAGATAAAACTTAAGCTTTGTCACTGAACAATACAAATATTACATAAATTATAATTTTTTTACTTTTGTAATTATTTCACCAACTTTTGTAAAACCATTGTTTTAATTTTGATATGTTTTTAAGATTTATTTTAAAGGCCATATTGTTTCGCGATTAATTCTTCGTTATGCCCAACTGGTTCCTTGTTTCTTGTCTCACAACCAATAAATTTCCAACGAAAACAATAATAAAACATATACTAAGAATCTAACTAACACGGATTTATATGAGAGTAGTATTACGTGACAGTTACTTAACGAATCTGAAAAATTCCTAAAAAATTAAATTATGCAATGAAAACATGATTTCCGGTTGCGTTGTGCTGCTTGTGGTGGCAAAAAACGCCAACTGTACTGAATTAAATGCAAAATTTTTGTTAAAAATATATATGTAAACTATTAAAATAAAAAAGAATAAAATTGCTATTAGAGTGTTATAAAAAGTGACTATATAAATTTTAAAATTTAGTTAATGTAATATATGCACTGTTCATTGATAAATATTACGTTTCATCTGATATAAAAATAATACCTCAAGCAATGAAAGCAATTTTCGAAATCCATATTTTATTCCATACAACTAGTAAATTTCAAAAATCTCTACACCGACAATTTCAAGTCTCAAAAAATTTTTGTCACCATAATATTCAGAATAATGTAAATTTTCAAATATTAATAATAATAATAATAATAATAATAATAATAATAATAATAATAATAATAATAATAATAATAATAATAATAATAATAATAATAATAAAATTACACAAATGAACCCTGAAAATCATCAAATTGTTGTATCTATTTTCAATGATATCTACGTATTTTTCAAACGTTAATTTATTTAATTTTCTAAACTGTGATTTCGATAGTGAAATCTGACTAAGAAAATATTTTTGTTTTAAGATTTTGAATTACCGACTTTTGAAATGAAAAATGAAAAGATTTTGTAAACTTTTACAAAAGGTAATAATATGTATAAAGAATGATAATATGTAAATCTTTTTGAACTAAACTTTTATTGTTGGGAACAATTGAGTTCTACCACTCCCTTTAAAACATGTTTTAGAGTACTCGAATACTTTATGTATCTCGGGTCTGGGTGTTACTATGATGGCTTTCCACTAACTCATTTTTTAATATAAATGCATTAAAACTTTAAAATTGTGCCAAAACTACATCAGATTATCTAGTATAGGGGAATATATTCACCACAAACAGACTTACACGGGACACTGTGTTGAACACGGTAGCATTCCTGCACAAATAATATCGAGAAGTTATCAATGCAGTGAATTAATACTGTATGATTGGGTCCGTGCTGCTTTATTTATGTTTGTTACGAATGACCTTAGTTCGTTGGAAGTAGGTCAAGCCGGACGTTGTGCTTTATGAATTGTGCACCGAGTCTTATTGGCGAGCTGCCATCGATTTTACACACTGTTACCCCTTGTCGCCCTCCAATGTGTATGGGATACACAGAAAACTCGTTGAACAACGTTAGCACGCTACAGGTCCCAATGTGGTCAGGGTTTTACTTTTTTGAACATATATATATATATATATATATATATATATATATATATATATATATATGTGTGTGTGTGTGTGTGTGTGTGTGTGTGTGTGTGTGTGTGTGTGTGTGTGTGTGTGTGTTTGTATACAAAAATTGATTTTTGTAATAGCTGGGACTAGTTCATTAACCAGAAAAATTCGTTCAACAATTTCGAAATAGTGCTTATTGCAAATATTTAAAAATTCGCAGCTTTTCTGTTTTACACATTTTTGGAAATGTTTTACATATTTTTGGAAATTCCCCCACTGTAATCAGCATTAAAAACTACTTAAATTAGCATTTTTTAATATTCAAAATCCGTTTAAATATTAATAAAATTAATTCGACGGCTGTCAGGGTTCATCTTTGTACGCTCAGTATAGTTTTAAAGTTTCAAAATCATATGCAGATTTCAATGCTGATTATGATAGTGAAATCGGAATACAAAAAAAACTTCTAAGAAAAGAAAATTGGTTTTTATAAATTAGCTTTTATCACTTGTGCAAGACTGCTGCGATTAACTTGTCAAAATACAATTCATTCTTTCTTTCGCCGGTGTAAGAGCGTATGTTGACGCTCCGGTGTATAACCTCCTTTTATTGGTGTGCCAAGTTTTGGGTAGTGTTAATTCTCTCTCTTACACCAGCACTACAGTTCCTAGGTGGACTTTGACCTCCCGTACAATTCTGTTCCACTCATCCCGATCCAGTTATTCCAGTCCTTGCCAGATCCTCCTTCAGAACATCCAGCCATTGTTTCCTAGAGCGTCCCCTTTTTCTTTTCCCCGACAAGTTCTCTCCCATTATTTCCTTTGTCATCCTACCATATTTCATGCTCTGCACACGAGCGAGCCAGCTGATTCTTCGTGTTTTCATGTTATCATATTATATTAAATTTGGTAGTTCCTGATTGTTTCTAATACGCAATACAACCTGGACGCAAACAGATACAAAAAATACGCCTTATAATCTTCCTTTCAAACATCCCTAGCACGTGCCGGTCAGTAACTTTCAGCGTCCAGCTTTCTGCGCCGTAGCAAACGACGGCTCTGACAAGCGATACATAAAGCTTTATCTTGGTAGCTCTAGAGATACCAATATTTAGAAGTGCCGATGCGAATGCTCTAAGGAAGGTTTCACCCCTATACACACACTTATCCCTAAATCCACTCACTTTATTCGTCCATTTCGAGTGGCCCATTTCGTAAACTTTTCGTGATTCCGCCATATATTAGCGGCTTTGCAAGCTTCCGTTCAGTCACTTCCGGTTTATTTATGCAATGCATTGTTTGAAGGTTTATGTTTAATCAATTTATGAGTCGATTTACCTGCCAGTCATTGAAGTGACGCAGTAAAACTAAAACTTTACTCTCTTGATTAGCGTCAAGGAACCCTTATAAATTCGCGCTCGAGTTTGTCTGTCTGTCTGTCAATCGTAAATGATTCGACAGTCACTAGAAAATTCAGCGAAAACTGTTTTTATAATAGTTTGAAACAAGGAAGACTTTAGGGCTTCACGTCAATAAGTTTTTAGGGATAGTTAATACCTAAAATCCTAAGGACACAAATATTTTCTATTTGTATTTATTTAGTATTATTTCAAACTAGATTTCATAATGTTTCCGAACATCGGTACTTACAGTTTTGTACTTGATGAGTTTATATAGCCTATAGCAGCCAAGTCTCGTTCAAAAAATTTAGTTTTGGATTAAAATAAAATAAACGGATTTTCAGGATTTTTCAATATCTAGAGAGACGACAGCGTTCCGCCCCGCCAAGTCAGCCAAACTACTCCGCAGAATATACCGTATATGCAGGAGGTGAAGATAACCTTAAGATTTTCATAACTTAAAAACGAAACTCCAATATGGTTAGCAGTGGTTTTATCTTAAGAAGCATGACGAAATGGTAAGAATTAAAAAAATTGAAAATCGGTAAAGTCAAAGCGTAGAAACAACGATATCAAAATCTCACTTTTAACCATTTTCCCCTCTTTAACATTTACGCGGCTACGGCTAAAACTACTGAATACATTTTGATCAACGGTGACTCGTTTTATGCTGTATGTTTGCAGGATGTTCCTTTTGCATAAAAAATCCAAAAATAAGTAGGTTTACCCTTGTAAAAGTGTAAAAAAAATCGCAAAACATTTATACGCCAACAGTCTAAGCTATTTAACCAATGATGACACATTTTATTCGTCCATTGTTATAGTGTGTGCTTTTTGAACAAAAGTAACAACAAATTTGTTAAAAATTATTAATTTGCAAAATCCCATCTCAGTAAAAAAACATTGACGCTACTACAGCGTAAATTACTTAACAATTTTTTTCAAAGATTACTAATTTAGTTCGTCACGGTACATTTTATAAGAATTATAAAAATAATAACTGTTGGACATATTTGCAATAGATTGCTGTTGTATGTTTGAAGATAAATGTTCATTTTCTTTAATACCAGTTGTGTATAATTTCAATTTAGCAATAAGATTGTACTAATAAAAACCAACAATGAACACTGATTGCTTCAATTTTTTAAATTTTCCGCTTCTGTCGTCCAAGCCCCGACTGTCTCATTTGTTCTAATTTCAAATGCGCTGCACTGACTTCAGTTATTAATCTTCATATTATAAAAAAATCAGGGGTGGCGATTTTCAGGGTTTTTTATGTTACTGTTAATCCGGATATTCTGTGGACGATCCAAGTGGATCGTAAATCGAAGGAAAACATTTGTCCTGTAAAGTCAAAAACTTCACTAACAATTTTTAAAAAATCCGATTTTTATAATAGGCTAAATAGGGTTTCAAAAAA